>JAATLQ010023433.1:5202-41453 GCA_013421005.1 Heliconius erato x Heliconius himera | reverse complement strand
ATATGAATTATAATGACAAGTTGTCTTGACAATATCTTAGAACGTAATGAACATGAGTGCCGTGTCGTTTGTGCTTATATTGGAAATCCACCGGAAAAGACGCAGCACACTACCGCCACTTAATACAATCGATAATGGAAACAATATCAAATGACGTACTTGTAATTACAGTGACATCTATTACTATATTATAAGTAACTTATGCTAACATGTAGTACGTGCATGTGTCGAAATATTGCTACGACGGCGTTTGAAACGCTATCATGTAGCTGAAGTCTTACAACTTAACTTACAACTGCAACGGTCGCGCTGGGCAGACCCTGAGTCTCATGGATTGTCAGCACCTTTGTGCCTGTTTCTTTTCCCCATCCCTGGCGGATCAGAGATTATTTATCCTCCTAACCAGAACGTCCGGAGCAAGTGTTTCTGATGCGCTTTTCATCAGATGTGGACATAGATATAGTGTCACCTTCTTCAGAGCCTATTATTTGTTGAGTTGTAAAGTGTATTTGTGTGTACAATAGAGATACAACCTGAATCTCTTAAGTATGAGTCCATTATTACTCCAGATTTTAGACTTTCTTTTTCTTGTTGTAGTTTTCTTTTCCGATTTAAGGAACCGCTTAGTTTTTTTATTTAAATATATTTATTTCATTAAATACATATATTTAAATAGTTTTGCGGACAACTTCACGCCCCTTTGTGAGTAGGACCCCAGAGCACGATGACTTCCCTTGAAATACCAACAAATCGCAAATCAAATCATAAAATAAGCAGAAGCAAAATTTGTAAATCAATCAAACCCTTCAATTAACTGAACACTTCGTCAAAATATGAACAATGTTAAATTAATCTACAAAGTAATTTCCTGGGTTAATTACAAACGACGTTCTCGTATATGTCATGTAGGACGCCGCACACGATTAACAATACGTTCCCAGGCCAACTCATGTCTGTATAGAATGAGGCCTCACCCTCTACTAGTTCGATAATATCAATTTTCAATTTATTATAGACATATTTATAAGTAGAAGTTAAAGACATATTCACAAAGTGTGACTGTAAAACCGATTGGTTGTGGGTTCCATCCCCACTCGAGGAGATGAAATATTTACTTAAATTTATATTTCCATTTCTTCGCTCTGGTGTCGAGGCAAAGTGCGGCGTTGAGTCCTGCCACTCAACACGCAATGCCTTCAGAATTCGGCAGAAAGTGGGGTACGGAGTGTTTTAACACTAGGTTACCTCTGCCTACCCTGCTGTATGCGGAATACAGCGTGATGCTGATTTATTTATTTTTATTTTATATCTATAAGTGCTACTTACTTTTATATGAATCGCACTGTTTTCTTATCGGAAAATCTTACGATACCTTAAAGCACTATAAGTCTACTTTAAGTGACTAAAACGAGTTTTTTTTGTTATGACTAAATATCGTAAATCCACATACATATGTTGCATATTGCACAATATATTGCACATTGCACAATATATTGCACATTGCACAATATTTTGCACATTGCACAATATAAATCATCGTTGCCAGACGTCCCCGATTTTGGCCCAAAACTGTCCTGAGCGGAACAGGTATGGTCCGGCTTTTTGTGGTTATTCCACGCACTTTGCGAATAATTTTTTCATTGCTTTAATTTTTTAATAAGTTACTAATAATTCCAGAGATAGACTCTGAAGGCTTAACTGCCTCAGGTAAAAAGTAAACCAAATAGCTATATTTATAACTTTAGTGTCAGTTTTCCATTAAAAAATATTGTTATTAATCACACTACAACGTTTCACTTTTGGTGACAAAATTTCCATTTTTTTAAAACGCTTAAAAATTTCGCTTTTCTCCAGACAAAATCTAGTAACAAACGTTAACATCTCACTATTTAACCTAAGTAAATTTTTAAAAATAAAATTAAAAATTAAATTAGCTTCACGCTATATCCCGCACACAGCAGGGTAGGCAGAGGGAACCTAGTGTTAAGACACTCCGTTCCCCACTTTCTGCCGAATTCTGGAGGCATTGCGTGTTGAGTGGCAGAACTCAACGCCGCGCTTAACCTCGACACCAGAGCGAAGAAATGGAAATATAAATTTAAGTAAATATTTCATCTCCTCGAGTGGGGATCGAACCCACAACCAGTCGGTTTTGCAGTCACACCTCGTGCCGCTGCGCCACGACCGGCCTCAAGTAAATTTTTACTGTAAACATATATATTTTTTTTTAGCTTCACGCTGTATCCCGCACACAGCAGGGTAGGCAGAGGGAACCTAATGTTAAGACATTCCGTTCCCCACTTCCTGCCGAATTCTGGAGGCATTGCGTGTTGAGTGGCAGAACTCAACGCTGCGCTTAACCTCGACACCAGAGCGAAGAAATGGAAATATAAATTTAAGTAAATATTTCATCTCCTCGAGTGGGGATCGAACCCACAACCAGTCGGTTTCGCAGTCATACCTCGTGCCGTTGCGCCACGACCGGCCTCAAATATATATTCTTAGAATTTTTTTATCTAAAACTGTCCATTGCTTAAGTCTTTTATTTTGATAAACATTAACATTAAGGTACACGATTAAATTTTCTTCAACTTATTGTTGACTTATGCTGACATGTCATAAACTTATTCTATTTATGGAGTGCCTGAGTTATTGAAGTATGAAAGTTGTTCATGTAGAAATCAGGAGGTTCTTTAAGATTGAAATGTATTTCAAAAAAAATGTTTATTATATTCTTTTGAGAAAACTAATAAATAATAAGACATGCAGAAACTAATCGACTGCGAAGCTAACACTTCTTTTTGTTTGTTTTATAATTTTCCTTGTGAAGTTTTGTTCGGAGCAGTATTTTTTTAATTTTCACAACCAGTGACGGGTTTCGCGTAATAATAAAGAAAATTAATCATAATATTTTTTAAGTTTATGAAGTAAGGACATTTATTTGGATGTATTTCTTTCTTAGATATTTATATCGTTTCTAAGAGATTTTAATTCTGTACAAAAAAACTTTTACATAGTGCTTAGGAATATTTCGGTGTAATTATAAGCTGATTAAAAAAAAGCCTGTAAAAATAGTACATAATAGACGTATAATATTATAATACTGAAAGTTAAGTATAACTAATAATGAAAACTAGTCAAATTAGAGTCGGATTCGCATGCTGACGGTTTTGTACCATTTGCAGGATTGTATGTCAACGGGAAGTACAATTTATAAACATAAAAAATCTTAAGTTTGCAGATGTATGCACTTGGTTCGAAATTAACTACAATTATAAATTTAAAATGATCTATTAATCTTCACTTTTTGATTCTTTTTCTTTATTTGTACTATAAGTTCACGCTTTTTGATAGTTTTGCCAAATGTTATTACTGTTTTTTATTTACTCCTTCGGCTACTGGAAGTACCCTATATATTTAATGACACGGCGAATATCATACGAAATGCAGCAAAAACGATACATGTATTTGATAATAATTTCAAATATCCAGGATGGTCAATGAATGTACCATTGATACATTTACACGATCTCTAGATAAATGCTCTTGGCACACGGACAGTTGGACAACTAAGTGATCATTTGGGTATGTTGGGTAGGTTCCGTTTTTTTATTTTTATGGTCCGGAACCCTAAAAATGATAGACTGACTGGAACTGACTTGCTAATTAATCAAGAGTATATATAGGATGGTGGCATATTATAATAAACTTACCTAAATATGATCTATTATCGGTATATCTCTATCATCGGTTATTGAACCGCGGGTTATTTTATTATTTTTAAATGAAAATATTAAGTATTTTAAAATTTTGAAAATATTATTATTTATTATTATGAGACCGGTCATGCCGAAGAGGCATAAACTATTGACTGTAAACGCGACTGGTTGTGGGTTCGATCCCCACTCGAGAAAATAAAATATTTATTTAATTTAAAATTTATATTATTCATGGTTAATGGTTTATCCAATTTAATTATTCATAGTGTTATTAATTAAATATTTCCTAACTAAAGCTTAGTCAGAATTCAATTTCCAACACAATAAGTACCTATATCCGAAAGCCTCTCTCGGGACAGGGTTCCCTCGTGCAATCGCCTTAGTTATTGTTTGTGGGTAACAAGATAATCCCTACTTTCACATCACCGCATTTTAAACTTCATTTTGTTTATATTTTCTGTTTTTTTTTCAGCTTCACGCTTCAGCTCTTATTATGGTTTATATTTTTAAATAGTTGTAAATTTATTGACTTGATGTGATATGATTTTTAAATCTGATATGATATGATTTTAAAGAAAATGTCTTAATGGGAACGGTCTTAACCATTTGTTGGCACAAGCGCGCCACGACGGCTCTCGTCGGTTTATATATATTTTTTTTGTCAATATTTATTGTACTAAAACGGTCGCTCCACATGTGGCTTTTAAATTGCCAGTTGCCAATCCATTTGATAAATAGGTCACATAGTACCATACGTAACACAACACCACAATATTCGTATGTTAATTTTTGTTAATCGCCGAATTCAGAGACGTTAACGACCGTTTAACTGAATACCAATAGGCAGTAAGTAATGGTTATTGTTTATTTTATGTTAAAAGTTACTTTTTATTTTTAATTTTTATATGTAATTTAAATCATGTTAATTTTAATTATTTTACTCGATTTTCACATATTTATTTCTTTTCCACTTTGGCCACAGCAGGATAAACCTAGTGCTAAAACACTCTGGTCCCCATTTTCCGCCGAACTTTGAAGCCATTGCGAGTTGAACAATGAAATATGAAAATATTAAATATTTTATTTCCTCGAATGAGGATCGAACCCACAACCTGTCATGAAGCATTTACTGTGTGTCACTTGTGCCCCTGCGCCACGATAGGCTTCCATATATTTGTTAATGTTTAACTAGCGACCCACTCGCGGCTTCGCCCGCATACAAGCTATAATTATTTAATTATGCTGCATTTACAGCTTAATTTATTTGATTTGTGACTTATTAATAAGAGATAGATATAGGATGTCGTTGACTTTATTTTGGAACTAATGAAAGTAAATGTTTTTGTAGTACAATGTACTTACATATGTTTAAATGTTTCTGCGCCGCATGTGGCTAAAGTAATTTGATGACCTTCCTTATTATTGTTATTTCATTATTTAAGGCTAACTAAGGATTAAACCGTAATATTATATAGCGTATATAACTCTTGAAGAATGTACCTATCATATAAAACAATCAAAAAGTAAATCCGACCAGTAGTTCCAGAGATCTAAGCGTTTAAACAAACAAACAAACTCTTCCGCTTTATTATATTAGTATTAGTATAGAAACCAAATTTTATTGATTTATATAAAGATAAATATTCTATATTGGAACTATGGTGTAGATCGATATTATGCTATTTAATTGAAAATACCGCATGATATAATTACACAGAGCTCTAAGTGCGATCTTGTGAGATATAGTCTGTATACATTATTAATCTAACAGAAGCCGCCTCATACGAAAAGTGAAATTGCTCGCTGAAATTGCTGATAATGTTTCCCCTGTGTGGAACAGGATATAGGATATGGGTTATTATTTAAAAAAACTATTTGAATGGACTTTTGTTGTATATTTGTATTTTTTTAATGTATGCAATTTTCGTATTTCTGCAAGGCAGAGCCAAATTTTATAGTTATAAAACATAAAAATAAATTTTCAGAGACGTTTGTTTTATTTATACATTATTTGTTTTTTTTTTTAATTTTGTGCAATTTTTTGTATTTTAGCAGAGACAATATTATTTTTTTAAATAATAGGGGTGGGGCATGAAATGTTAGGTAGTAACTGCTAATACTGTACTTTCTATCATATCGGGGCAACTTCTGTTATAAATATAATTTTTACTGACTTTGAGATAAGTGTTACACAGTACAAATGTTTAAATATGACGATATGACGCAAGGGTATAAGTGTACGACGGTTGTGAGTTCGATTCCTACTCTTAGCGCGACTACGAGCGTGCAGATTCACGCTCCTCATCCACACCCGCTTATTCGAAACCCTCTCATCGTCCTTCTAGATCCAGACGATCCAATTACAGTCGCAAACGCCCAATATATAGGCAGGATTCATCCCTCAGTCTCACGACACACTCCTCCGCTGTAAGAGGCGGCGCAGCCAGTCGGGCCTTGGCGGGACGGAGCCCAACGGTTGAAATGCTCCACTGTCAAGATCAGTCAATTCGAAAATAAAATAAAATCTATTTCTACTCGAGGAAATGAAATATTTAATTTTTTAATTTCCTCGCTCTGGTAACAAGGCAAAGCGCAGCACTGATTTCCGCCATTCTACTCGCAATGCCTCCGGCGGAAACTAGGTAACGAAAGTCTCATAATGTGAACGGAGTATCTTAACACTAGGTTGCCAGGTTCCCTCTGCTTACCCTGCTATTTTGTACGAGATATAGGTTAAAACTAAAAAAATACCAACTTCGTCTCTTACCAAAATGTGAATGTATTCAATTCTCAAGACCCAATGACTTAATAGTGTTGTGAGAGCTTCGTTTTCCTCGCCATCGATTTAGTTTGTGAACAACATAACTTCGTGGCTGTAACAAGTTAATTGACATCGCCTTTACCGTAAAATGTCTTACATAACTTACCTGTAGATGTAAACAGTGTTAATTATTTAAAAGCAACACGCGTATTCATACCGAACATTACTATTTATTATATTTCGTTATCAGGAAAGGTTAATTAATTAATTAAATGTAGTTAGTGACTGTAAACACTGGTTGGTGGTTCGATCCCCACTCGAGAATATATAATATTTATTTATATTTATATTTTCATTGCTTAGGTCTGCAGATGTCTAGGCAAAACGTGGCGTTGAGTTTGATTCGGCGGAAATTGGGGAACGGAGTGTCTTAACACTTGGTTCCCTCTGCCTACCCTGCTGTGTGCGAGATACATCGTGAAACTGATGCTTAAATTTTAATGCGCATATTCAAAGCATACCTACCACAACTATTACATATAAGGTACAAATTTTATTCGCGGCGTTCGCCGCATTTTTACCTTTAATGTAATAAAACTTTAAAATGTACCGAATTTCTTCGTCACATATGTTGATTTTGCTTGCTTGAAAAACAATTGAAAAATGACGGGAACTAGTTTTTTATTTATTTATTTCATCTTCAGAATGTCACATTTAATGGTATTAAAACCAGCCAGTTACATTCAGTACAGCCAAAGTGGTTTGATTACTAATAATACATATAAAATACAAAAATACTTTTGCCCCGATTACCCTATTATATTCATTTCGTTATCAGGAAAGGTTAATTAATTAATTAAAAGGTTAATAAATTTATTTTAATTAAGGTAAATAAATATTTTCGTTAACTAACTTTTAACTTTTTTTTTTTGCTTGGTGAAGTTTTCATATTTAATTAAATCACTTATAAAAATAATTTAAAAATTAATTTATAATTACATTTTTTACTTTAAGATACTATCTGGTGATACAGTGGGATTCAATTGCCACCACCTCCCAACAAATGTGACTGAGCTGAGATCTCAGTTCCGCGTCTATTTAGTACCATGAAATTGCTTATTGCTAAAAATATATTTTATAATTTAAAGATATATCTATAAAAAATATTTTACGTCGGTTATATGAAGGTATAGTCAGATTTAGTAGCGAAACGGCATTTGATAATATTGTTTAAAATTTAGACATGTATAAAAAACAACTCTCCCTTATAACAATATTTTGTTGAGAAAACAGGCTGTTAAAATAATGCGTAAAGATGGATAATTAAGTAAGATTAGATTAAGATGAATTATTTTAGAATTATGTAAAGCCAGTCGTGGCACAGGTGCACAAGGGTGCGACTCTAAACACGACAGGTAGTAAATTTGACTCCCAGTCGAGAAAATAAAATATTAAATATTGTCATTTCTTTGCTCTGGTAACGAGGGAAAGCGCGGCGTTGAGTTCCGCCACTCAACAGGCAAAGCTTCCAGAATGCTAAGAATCTTTTATGGCTAAGTTAATTATAAAATGATTTTTCTATTATAGTACTTCCTCTCATCTATTAATATTTTACTTTGTGCTTACAAAAAAGAAATAAGCTTGTATTTTAGAAAGCTTTACACCAGTCTGAGCTGACAAAGAGATAATGAAAACCTAAAGATATACACTAATATTATGTTTATAGTAAAACTTTGAATTTATATGACCAACCTAACATTTTATAATATGCAATACAGATCCTTGATACAAGCATACCATCTAAACTATTACATTCCTTTATAACTTAATAAGCATCACGCACGCAGCAGGGTAGGCAGAGAGAACTTAGTGTTAAGACACTCCGATCTTCATTTTCCGCCGAATTCTGGAGGCATTGCGTGTTGAGTGATGAATCTCAACGCCACGCCACTTCAATAAATATTTCATTTTCCTAAATGTTTTAAGTGAAATAAACACATTCTTAAACCAGTCTATGGTAAAACTAATTAAATTTTTTATACAAAAGGTAAAAAGGCTTCCTTTTTTTGTGGAAAAATATTTTATGTACGCCGCATAACGATAATATTATACGCTGGCCTAGATTCGACACTTTTACAGGTTATATAATAGGGAATGTCAAAGTTACTTTAGTTTTACCAATATAACATCACAATATATTTATATGGCCAGCGTTGAGTTCCGCCACACAACACGCTGTGCCTCGAAAAATTGGGCGTAAGGTGGAGAACGGAGTGTCTTAGCAATAAGCTCCCTCTGCCTACCCTGCTATGTACGGGATACAGCGTGAAGCTAATTAATAATATTTATAAGATAATACATTCAATTTTATTTAAGATCATAAAATCATAATTTAAGTAGACTTTTCGAAAAGAAAAGAAACGAAACTTTTCTGAAAAATAATTTTCTATTAAAATAACTAAATTTATATGTCTTTCTAACCTGAAGCTTAGGTACTTAATTTTATCGGCACTGTACCAACTTCACCCGTATGTTGGTAGCTCTTATACACATATTAGTTCTTACGTCGTAATCTTTACTTTTGAGAGTATTTTTTGTTTGTTTCTGTGTGTTCTTGTAATCAAGTGGGTTATTGTTGACTAGAAATCCAAAAAGAATGTTATTTTCATCATTTTACATTTTAAGTAGAAACATTTTTAACAGATTTAAAGTTCAAATATTATGGTGGAATAGTATCATAGTAATAACAGAGAGTAATAATAGTAACAAATAGCCAAAACAGAGATCGAGTTCCAATTCTCACGATATTAACTTCTTCAATAAAAGATAATAAGATTTAGAAATTTACCTTCTTATAATCCTAATAACAATATAGCTAATAAATTATAGCTAAAATAAAAATGTACATACAAAAATATTCATCTATCCATTATAAAACTATTTCAAAAGTGTAGTTGTTCAGAATCTACTTGATAAAATTTTGAAGTATTGGCCTTGTTTTTTCTTTTTCGTTTTGTATGGAGATTTTTTTTATTATGTTTACTTCATCGAATGTACTCTGAAAGTCCTGAATGAATGAGTAAAACTAGGCTGCAACTTTTTTTAAAAGCTGTTTTAAAAAAAATTGCAATTGCAAATGGAAAAATTTATATTAGAGGTAGTTGTGTCACAGGATCACAAGTGTGTGATTGTAAAGCGACGACTGTGGGTTTGATCTCCACTCGATTAAATTAATTATTATTTATTAATATTTTCATTTCTGGCACGAAGACAACAGCCCGGCGTTAAGTTACGCTACTCACGCTACGCAATGACTCGAAAAATTCGGCGGTAGTGGAAAACGGAGTGTTTTAACACTTGGTTCCCTGTTATACAATAAATGAAATTAAATCAGCTTCATTGATTTAATTTAATTTTTTTTTTTTTAAACCCCTACCAAAAGAAATTAATCAAGATACCTGAACAGTTTTGACTTACGATTTTTTTTTTCGTTTCACAATGTTTATCCATACCCGTATTTCGTATGACGCAGTTACGCATAGATACCAATAACGGAAACACATATTACTACAAAAATGCTACTAAAGGTTAAACAACTTTGAACTTTGCCGCCAATACCTACGACTTGATTTCGGAATAAGGCGTATGCGGCGGTTTCCCTTTGACAGGCCTATGACTACGTGCGTCGTTCTTGACAAATGGCATTTTAATTTGTAACGCTAATTTTATTATTTATTTTGTTTGGAAAAAAACACATTTTCATTTTTGGGAAAAAAAATAATTGTATTAGGATTTTATAGAGTAGTTAAAACTGTGGTTAATTTAAAGTGATGCTGACAAAAACATTCTGTATATAGTTTTGGTACCTATGTATAATATTTTTTTGTGTTATTGCATTTGGGCTAATATCATAGATTGATAAAATCCATTAAATTGTCATAGGTACAAAGTAGCCTCACTTATTGATTTCTATTGCGATGATTGAAAGAATACAATAGATGTTCTGTTTGTAGCGACAAGTATATTGGTGCATATACTTATTGGCTCCGTGCACGACTACAGCGTCGTCACCCAGCGTATACAAATTTGTTGGCTCTGACGCTTCCGTCATGTCAAAATTTTACTTTATACATTATTTTAAATCATTGTTTTTAGAAAATGCAAATGCAAATAATTATAATAATATCAATACTAGCTAATTAAAACGTTATTTTACTAGAATAACGAATACTAAAAAATAACGTTTTACAAGAAATTATTTCAGTAATGTGTTGTAGCTTTGACCACAAAAAGAGAATAATTCATATACATTACTTTAATAAAATACGCAATATAAAAATGTTTATGATTAACCAATTACTTAATTACCAAAACAGACTGTGTTTAAGAAATAAAAGTAATTTATTTTAATCATTTTTTCTCTTAAAGTTGCTACATCAGTGTGTGTTTTTTGAGGGGTGTTACATATTTTATTCTCAATTTTTTGTCATTTTTAATTTTTTTCTGTTTGTACGTCATAATCACATACTTGGCTATAAATATACCTATTACATGTAAATATATTTTTTGCGTTGTAGAATTTCTCATTTTCTTGACTTAATAAAACGATAAGTTGAACATTTTGCTTTGACATTAACAGGTGACAAAGTTTACTTTTTTTCTACTTTTGGCCACCATGAGCGCTGCGATCGATTATGATATACCTAGCACTTCGCACCCTGCCAATATAATATGTATGTATGTTTTACAATAGTAAAAATTTTGTGTTTGAACTATTACAAAAATTATTCTTTTTATAGATAGATAGATAGATATCATAGAAATACTATAATAATAAGATATTACATTTTAATTGTTAAGTATCTCATAAGTAAATTATGACTATCTTTTTACATTTTAAAAATAAATTTAGAAAGTTTTGTTAAAAATATGCGAATTTAGACTGTAAGGTTCTTACTGAATGTTAATAATAATACGCAGTAAGCTCAGCAGCAGCAGTATTTATATATCATCCTAATGAATATAATAAAAAATGTTAAAGGGAAGAAATAGTTAAGTTATTATTATGTGGTGTTAATTCAAAACATAACCATGTTTTTGTACCATAATTTTAAAGTATACTTCAAATCGACAAATTGATAATGTTATTTGTTAATAGATAAATAATAGTAGATTAGTTTTTAGTTTAAAAAATAATATATAGGTTAGGTATAAAGCAAGTAAGTGAGGGAACAGAACGAAACTACGTTCCCAGGTTCCATCTGCCTACCCTGATGTGTGCGGGATTCAGCGTGAAGCGTTAAAAATTATAAAACGAGTAAAAAGCCACGTCACATCCGCGATTCTCATGAAAATTTTGGCCATTTTACTTAATGGATAACTCTCGGAAAGCTTAAAAGTTTCTCAGTCTAAAAGCTTGTTTTACCCCTAAGAAATTAATTTTACGTAAAAGATTTCTAAAGCTGGACTTGACGTTTACCTACAACTTTGAGAAACTTTATACTAAAGATCAGATAATTTTCAAAAGTAATAGTAGGATGTCAGCTTTCTTATAAATAGACGTAGTTGGATTAACAACAGGTTAAATTTTTTTGCCTCTCTGTATTTTATCTTCTTGTTTGAAACATTGTGGAATTATTGTAAAATTGCCATTGTTTCTTTATTTTCAAAAAGACAGATATCGCAATAATATTTTTTATTATTATTCCATATACTATTAATGTACGAGTTGGATGGCGTGAAGATTTCTTATATTTTATTTTTAACTAAGGTCAATTACAAAGTTAATAAAATCTGAATGACGGCAGAATTCTTAAATATGAAGATACTTACTCATACATTTCATAGATTAACCATATATAAAAAAACTAGTTAGGGGCCGTTCAAGTATTACGTAAGCAGTTTTTTTGCAATTATTGACCTCCCCTCTAATATGTCATCAAAAATAAGCAGTCCTCATACAAATATATCATTGAAAACGTCAAAAATAAGCAAACCCAAGACCCCCCCGCCCCCCTACAGTGCTAAGTGCGATTCGAACTAGTCCGTCCACCAAGGCTTCCGTACATATTTCCGAATTATAGGTCGAAGGTTGTACTCCAGAACTTATAAAAGTTGACAAACTTAAAATTTGCATCCATTGCATGTGTCTATAAAATACTAACAAGTAAAGCTTATTAGACTTTTCAAGAATATTTATATGATAAACATGTATGGAATTAATGTCTATTGAATGTGATGCAGGATAGCTGCCAGTTAATGTAATAAAATTATATATTATACCATTGACTTTGAAAAGAGCAACTGTTGAGTTACTTGCCGGCTCTTCTCAGCAGAATTGCCTTCTGAACCGGTGGTAGCTTTTTTTTTGTTATATGTTCATTCGACGATTCAAAAGTGCTTATAAGAGTTTATTTGAATAAAGAATATTTTGAATTTTGAATTTAATTCATTTTATAAAAATAATATGCTTTTTTTAATGAAATGAATTACACTTACAAATATGTAATAGCTTTTTCTATGAAAACCTATAAATTTTAACTTTTCGGGTAGTTTCCTGTATTTGTATTGGAAGCTCTCTTTCCTGGTGAATTTCAGACAAAATGCAGCAAAAAATGCAACAAAAATTTTGTATGCTCCAAGGGATCGTAGATCTGAATCTTTGATAAATGGATGGCGTCGATGTATTAATTTCAGATTAATACATCCACGCGATCTTAAGATAAATGGTCTTGACTGACCGACAAATGGACAACAAAGTAATCTTATAAGGATTCTATTTTTACCTTTTGAGGTACGGAACCCTAAAAGTGGCTCTTTTAGATGAAAATGCGATTAAGGAATTTAAAAGGACGCTCTGAGACTTTTATAGAAGTGAAAGGACGGATGAAGCTTTAGAAATCCTGGCCGACATTTGTAAAAGGATGTCGATTCTATTGAGTTATCGAATAAAGAATCTAATAAGACAGGGTCAGCTGAAGAGAATAAATACTAAGGAATGGAACAGATAAAATAATAAAAGTTGCTAACTTTATAAAGTTATTTGAAAATCTTTTTATTCTGTACATACGAGTATTTACATACAAAAAATTGAACTATATAACACGTAACTCGTATAAACTTTGTCGCTTTTAATTATCAAAGCTAACCAAAACAAAAAAGCTAATGATAATTTTTTCCAAGTATATAATCCTCTTTTTATTCCATAGATAAAAATTAAATCAGCTTCACGCTGTATCCCGCACACAGCAGGATAGGCAGAGAAAACCTAGTGCTAAGACTCTCCGTTCCCCGCTTGTATTCAATAGATTGTTTAGACAAATAGAGGTTTCTATTGCAAATTTCATTCATGATTTTGAAGGATATTTTGTAAGTTATTATAGTAATGTAATAATACGTATAAGTATCATAGTAAGACTTCAATTCTTCAGTCAAAACAACGTTTCAATTAACAAAAAACCTCACCGAGCTGATTTTTGGTAGAGACCTTAGGCACATAAATAATTAACATGTGTTCACGTAAAAAAAATACTTTAACTTTTAACTTAATTATATTGGATTGATTGATTGATAACGATTAAGATTCAGAACGAAAAATGAGGTTACAACTCCGTATGTATTTGTTGATATTAAATCATCTCTTTGCGGCGTTGAGAACCGCCACTCAACACGCAATGCCTGCAAAATTCAATGCCTCCAGAATTCCAAAGAGGGAAACGTGTCAATGGGAATGGAATGTCTTAACACTAGGTTCCAGATTCCCTCTGCCTATCCCCCATATGAGCGTGATACAGCGTGAAGCTAAAATAAAACAAATAAATAATCTTTAATTCAGTAAATATTTTAATTACAAAAATAAATCCAGTTACCATTTCATACTACAAAATAAGAATTGAATTATGTTATTATTCGTTCTTCTTAAAGAAACAACAGTACATTTTAACATCTTTCTTAATTCATAATACAAAGTCTTTTCCAGGCGAATACTTATGTAAAAGATTTGGCTTGGTAAATCTCGTTAATCTTTTAGTAGCAACTAGGTAAATGACGAATGCAGGTTTATAAATCAGACGGTATATTTCCGCTCACTAAACTAATATTTTGTTAGTGTTGAAAATCAATAGTTATATTTAGTAAGTGCTCGAAAGCTATTCTCGATATTAAGACACGATGTTTACTTCTTAAATAAATATATATTTGTGACTAGCGACCCGTTCGCGGCTTCGCCCGCTTGCTACTGTATAACTATGAATTTATAACTATCAATTTACTAATCTGCATTACTTTCGTTTTCTAATAATAATATCGTTTTAAAAACAATATCTACACATATAGTCGACAGAGAGCGGTCGTGATCGCTCAGGGGCACAAAGTGCGTCTGTAAAACCGACTGGTTGTGGGTTCGATCCCCACTCGAGGAGATGAAATATTTACTTAAATTTATATTTTCATTTCTTCGCTCTGGTGTCGAGGCCTAGCGCGGTGTTGAGTCCTCCGCTCAACACGCAACGCCTCCAGAATTCGGCAGAAAGTGGGGAACGGAATGTCTTAACACTAGGTTCCTTCTGCCTACCCTGCAGTATGCGGGATACAATGTAAAGCTGATTTATCTTCACATATTACCTTAAAGTTTCAGTCAATTCAATAAAAGTTATATGCAGCAATTTAGCCGAACAACATTCTTTAAATTTTTTAAATTTATGAACCGATTAAAATAAAACAGAAAGTAAATGTTAACAGGCTAGTTAAAATATAACAGTGAAAACTGTAATCAAATCGTTGTGTCGTTTTTGAGATTAGCGTGAATAGACACACAGACAAACAGGCAAAAAATAAGGAATTATTATTTTTATCTTCCATGTACAGACACTGATTCATTACGATTTGTGATTAAGATATACGGGGTGGAAGTGTCAGCACCACTTTAAATAAAACCATAGTTTTAAATACTTCATAAAAGCTTAATGCAATTTTTTTTTTTGCAATAATGAAAAAGTTTGTTTTTTCAAACAAATTAAATAATAAAATTGTTGTTTTAAAATAAAACGCCATTTGTCAAGAACGACGCACGCACACATAAACCTATCAAAGGGAAACTGCCGCATACTCCTCCTTCCGAAATCGAGTCGTAGGTATTGGCGGCAAAGTTCAAAGTTGTTTAACCTTTAATAGTATTTTTGTAGTAGTATGTGTTTACGTTATTGGTATCTATGCGTAACCGCGTCACACGAAATATAGATATAGATAAACATCGTGAAATGAAAAAAAAAATCCTACGTCTAAACTGTTGAGGTATCTTGATTCATTTCTTTAGGTATGGGCTTCAAATATTTTACCTGTATACTGTTTCCGTAAAAGGAGCACTGTCTCTTTCATCCTGTATATTTTTATCTAAAATTCAAATGCATTTATATATGATAATAATCATTTGAAACTGCAAAATATCTAAAGTGAATTATTAGAAATATAGTAAACAAACGACGTATTAAAGATTGTATACGTAAAAAGCCTCATAAAAATATTACACGTAACAAAATAGCCTTAGCCTTGGTAAAGCTGTAACGAAAGACGTTTATAGTTTACGATAATTTTGTTTTTATTAGGGATATTTTTTTTTCAGCTTCACGCTGTATTCCGCACACAGCAGTAGACAGAGGGAACCTATTATTACACTCCGTTGCCCACTTTCTGCTGAATTCTGGAGGCATTGCGTGTTGAGTGGCAGAACTCAACGCCGCGCTTAACCTCGACACCAGAGCGAAGAAATGGAAATATAAATTTAAGTAAATATTTCATCTCTTCGAGTGGGGATCGAACCCACAACCAGTCGGTTTTGCAGTCACACTTCGTGCCGCTGCGCCACGACTGGCCTCGGAGAGGAAGATAGGGATTAGGAGGAAGGAAGATAGGGAGGGAGATATAGTAGTGTTTATTCACCAACGATAGAGTCACAAAAATATTATTAGCATGGCTTCTTCATTATGTGTTTGCCTTTGTTTGAACAATTAGGGTATGTTTGAATTTGAATTAACGACTGAAACACAAACCTTGCCTAGTAAACTAATATTGACTTATGTATATAGAGAGTAATCAAACTATGAACAGAAGTTCTGATTATTGATTTAATTAACAAAATTGACTGACAACTATAAGGACTTTTAATTTGATTTTTATTACTTTAATTTGTAATATTTTAATATGATTGATTTTTGATTATTTTGAATTAAAAAAGTACGACCAATGTTGATATTTGATATTTGTAAAAATGTGTTCTTTTTACCTATGTTATGTACGTCTCATCATAATTTTAAAACTGTTAAATGTGCTGATGTCAGTGAATAATTTAATTTACTCCTTCAGAAATAGCCTTAAATGTTGAATTATAGATTTAGAGGTTTCATAATATTCTTTGTTTGTGTTTTGTTCTTTTTAAATTAGTTACATATATTATTAGCTTATTGTACAATTGGTAAATATGAAGTCATTACAGAATACACGTAGAAAGGTGAAAAGAAAAAGGAAAAGGCATTTTTATATAGATTTATTTCAAACTAACGAACGTCTATGTATTTATTTAATGTATGTATTTACTTAATATTTCTTTGAAGATCAAATTCGTCTTTAATTTTCAAAAGAAATTTATGAAATGAAATTGCAAAGTTTTGATATTTCAAAAAGTCTATTAAAATAAGTAATGGAATATGAATATATGTATGTTTTTAAAAGTTTTGTCTATCGGTTTGTTTATTCATTTATTTATACATACACATCTTCTAAACTACAGGACCAATTTGGGTGAAACCTTTTTTTGTCTAAAATAGACCTAATAATATATAATTAAAATTATAATATAAAATTAGAATTATAATGACATATTAACATATATTTAACGATAAGTTATAAGAATTATATTTATTTATTGATTTAATGTGCCTTTATAAGCATTATTATTGAAAAATATTAGCGTTCTGCACTTCTCTTATAAGCTATAAATGTGCCAAATTTCATACTCCTCCGTTCGCGAAATTTCCGTAAAAAGGGGTCCGTCCAAAGTTTTTGCTTCGCGTATTAATATATGTATAGATACTTATTCAAAAAAGGTATAAAAATTTGAACGTAGCGGGACTCGAACCCGCGCCTCCTGGAAACCGACCAGGTGCTCTGACCGCTAAGCCATACGTTCTCATCAAGCTACGTTGAAATGTTTATACGTTTGTTACAACTTATTTATGTTGTTAGTATCTCTGTAGCGAGATTTTTACAAATTTCTGCTGCCCAAAGATATACTACTAATTAATCTAAGACTAAGAATTATCGTCTGGCAAAAGAGAATAAAATAAATAAATAAAAATAAAAAAGCCTTTATTATTCCTCGCATGCGTAAAAAGTGCACTTTTATACATTCTATACTATTATATAATATCTAAATTTTAATTTTTAATTCTAATGACATAATGTTTGTTATTTTTCTAGTGTTACATTTAATATTAATACTATATAAATATCTACTTGTATATATGTATATTATATGTATTATGAAAAACTATTTTAGTCTGCAAGAACCCCTCTTTGGGTGAAGGCCTCCTCCAAAAGAGACCATGACTGTCTGTCCTGGGCGACTTGAATCCAGTTTGAGCCAGCTATTTTAATTATGTCGTCTTGCCACTTCGCGTGAGGTCTCCCTATACGTCTCTTACCTCTTGGACCTCTCCACGTGGTTATTCTTTTAGTCCATCTATCGTCTTGTTTGCGTGCTACATGCCCCGCCCACCTTCACTTTAGTGTTCGTGCGTGGATTAGTGCATCTGTGGACTTTAGGATGTTTTTTATTTTTGTGTGCCTAACTTTAAGTTAGGCAAAAGAGAATACTATTTATTAAATATTTTAAATATTTACGTTTTCTTTACGTATAAATTTTTATACGTTTTCTAAATAAATATTTTTCTTTCCTAAGTGTGGAAAACACTTAGGAAAATGTTTAAAATAATATATAGATTCTTGTGACAATAAGCAACAATGTATTTCTCCAGCTTTTCTACAAGAAACTTAACATTAAGTGACATTTGTCACTTAATGTTAAATTTAAGGCTGAAAATTATCTTTCAACGTCAACTGACGTTACCGGACATAATTTGAAATTTGTTTCCATTTCTGCAGAGACCTTTTCTGGTAGAGTTTGGTCGATGCCGTCGATAAATGCATCAATTTTCTTTATTCCTTCGAGACCGGGATTTTTATACAAAACTGCATTTACGTAACTGCTGAAATAAGCTCGATCAATGAAAAAGTACCGAAATATGCAATAACGCTACTAAAATAGACTTATATGCATTTGCATATGCAAACATGCAAATCATATAATCCGATGTATAGTGATGAGTATCTGATGAACAGTCTTCACAGTCTAGCCAAACTGTAAGAAATAATAAAAGGCCTCTTAAGTGAAAAATGGTCAAGAAAAGAAAATGGCAATTATTTTCTATTAATATATAAAAAATTAAGATCTGGAATATGTTATCAAAAACAATAATACCCCACCTCAATTATAAAAAATCCATAAAATGTCGCCTTAGCAAGATATGTACAGGATGGTAGGCAATTTTATTTTATACATACAAATAAAATCCTAGTGTCTGGTTGATGTCTGATTTCAAAATAACAATATTTCTTGTTATATTCACAATATAAATACAAACTTCTTCTTTCTTTCTGTCCGTCTGTTTGTTCAGAACAACTGAACCGATTTTTATGAGTCTCTAATTATCTGATAGTGGAGATAATATTAAAGAACATTAATATCCTATACCCCAGAGTGTCTTATCACTAGGCTAGACTTAGAAAGAGCATGAAACTGCTAAATGCTACACGCTCCTATACTAAAAATCACTGTGGTAAAAATATAAGAATAATTCCAGAGAACTACGTAAAATTACAATAAGAATATAGAAAACAACAACAAAGAGTAAATATTATCGCTTAAATTTTATCCCGCACACAGTAGGGTAGGTAGAGGGGAAACCTAGTATTAAGCCACTCCGTTCTCCATTTTCCGACGATTTCTGTACACCAGAGCGAAAAACTGGAAATATAAATTTAAATAAACGTTTCATTTTCTCGAGTAGAGATCGAACCCACAACCACTCACGTTTCTGTCAAACACACCAGTGTGTGACTGCAAACACCCCTGCGCCACGACTGGCTTATTACTTTTCCAAATATTTAAAAACATAAACACATTGAGGTCAGTCGTGGCGCAGTGGCACGAGGTGTGTCTGTAAAACCGACTGGTTGTGGATTCGATCCCCACTCGAGGAGATGAAATATTTACTTAAATTTATATTCCCATTTCTTCGCTCTGGTGTCGAGGTTAAGCGCGGCGTTGAGTTCTGCCACTCATCACGCAATGCGTCCAGAATTCGGCAGAAAGTGGTGAACGGAGTGTCTTAACACTAGGTTCCCTCTGCCTACCCTGCTGTGTGCGGGATATAGCGTGAAGCTGATTTTATAAACACATTATTCTTGGACAGGTTGAACACGAGTTCTCCTTTATAAATAAATATTGTATGAAACATCCAATGAAACTGTCTCGCTATGAAGTTGTTACGTACATTATTGATCTTTCATCGGACGATTGTAGCGCATTCAGCATTGACTATAACTATTTACGTAGTTTTCAAAAGGCACTCTACGTTATGACGTTTTAGTATATATCTAATTATTTGCTTTATAGCTTTATTGGTGATTCAACCAACTTTAAAAAAGAGAATGTTCTCATTTTCAGCCGACTTCAAAAAAGGGAGAGGCTCCCAATTCGCCCGAATATTTTTTTTGTATGTTCTAGTCAATACGCCAAAATGTTGGTATGCACAGTAATACCAAATTAAGTTTGAATTTTTACATAGGACAACCACGAACTTGAAAAGCATCCTTTTAAGGTCTATTCGTCATTCAAAATCGTAAAATAAATTAAAGTAAAACCAACGATCTTGGTAATTCGATATTGTAGTAAGGCTGTTGTAGCATTAGCTTGGTACCGGCTTAAAGTTATAAAATCTTTATTTAATTATTTTTGTTTAACCAAATCAAAGTACGTTTTACTTTATGTTCAACGTTCTGTTTACGGCCGCAAGCCTAGGCTCGAGTACCGCGGGGGGCGCACTTGCCGCCGATGACGTCCTATCATACGGCCACGTAGTATTCATTATTCAATGTATTTATTTGTTGGCAAATGCAGCATAATAAAATTTTTTAGGTGGTATAGGGGCGAAGCCGCGAGTGAGCCGCTAGTATTATATATGTGTATATATATATTCATTTATTTTCTGTGCAGTAAATTGAAACATGAAAATATATTAACACGCCAGTTCCTAACCCTATTTTTATACAACACGTCTGAACGGTTTTCCAATATAAATATTTAATATTAAAATATTCGAGCTACCCTGTTTCTTTCAAGCAAAATCAATCGTATTACATTAGCATTTAATACATGTTTTATTCATATTTCTAAAGGTTGATGCCACACGCAAAGCCAACATCGTTAGTAATATTTTTTCGTCATCCATTTGGGTACGTCACTTATTTGTAGAAAAAGCTTTCGATCTATTTTCAGTAGCTGGGAAAAAGGTTTGTTTGAATAAGCAGAAATATTTTATAAATATACAGAGTGTTTTTGTCAGCAACACTTTAAATGAAACTACAGTTGTAACTACTCTATAAAAGCCTATTCACAATTATTTATTTATTTATTTCAAAAATGAAAAGTGATATCTTTTAAACAAAATTAATAATAAAATTATCGTTGTAAAATGTAAAGCAATTTTTCAAAAACGAGGCACGCATACATAAACCTATCAAATGGAATCCGCCGCATACGCCTCATTCCGAAATCGAGTTGTAGGTATTGGCGGCAAAGTTCAAAGTTGTTTAACTTTTAGTAGCATTTTTGTAGTAGTAAGTATTTACGTTATTGGTATCTATGCGTAACTGCGTCACGCGAAATACAGGTATGGATAAGTATCGTGAAATGAAAAAAAATTCTACGTCTAAACTTTAGATATGGATTTAAAATATTTTATCCTATATACTGTTCCCGTAAAAGGAGCGCTGAGGCCTGTATAGATTTCAAGATATGTATATTTTTTCATTTTAAATATATGTGTATAACTTTATAGCTATATACTGCGCATTCTTCTTACGAATATATTAACATTATTATTCTGTTGATTCAACCCTAGTTTGGGATATCGTGGGTAGGCAGAGGAAACCTAGTGTTAAAATGACACCAGATCGAAGAAATGGAAATGTAAATTTTAAATAAATATTTTACTTCCTCGAGTGGGGATCGAACCCACAAACAATCGGTTTATAGTCACACTTTGTGCCCCTGCGCCATGACTGCCCTCAACATATATATTTTGTTCTTTTTTTTTTATTAAATAAAATTACTTAAATTTTTAACACAATTATAAAATCATTTAAAATTTTTTTCTTACCAGCAAGGTAAAATACTTTCGTTAGTAGGCAGATAAAATTTAATATATTAAACATCGGGGAAAAATTTATAAATCCCTTTACATTTGAAAATGATGTTGAAATGAGTTTTCGCAGCTAAGTCTCGTTAATCTCGTTCGGTAACTAGGAGGGTGCCCAACTTGAAGCTTTACATTATTTAAATATTTCCGTCTATATATAGACACAATAAGCTATAAATTTAGAATAATAAATACAAACCTAAATATTTTTAACTACTAAAATATATTATAAGAAATATTTTTACACTTATTCCGAAGTATTTTTTTTTACTAGGAAACACAAACATAATATAAAGTCCATTCGTCCCAACTTCACCAGTTGCAAAACCCGATAAATTAAATTTAATTGCGTCATACATTCATAAATATATTTATCAATGAATTTCAAGGCCCAAATATGGATTACTCTATAGAAGGGGGATATTTTTAGCATCAGATACCGTCTTTTATTGGGTAAACAGAGTAAAGTGTTTGTACGTTTCTCCTTAAGGTTTTTCTATTGACCCAACCTATATGAACAACTACGTCATAGACTTACAATGTTCATTTGAAGATTTCTGCAAAAATTATATGTATATGTCTTTATACAATTTTAATTTTATAATTTAAAGAAACGCCATCGTTGCTCAGTGGTTGTTTTAAGAAAATACTTCAATTTTGAAAGTTTAATGCTTACAAATGCTTTCGTTGGACTATGTTAGACTATGCCCATAAATTTGATACTATAAAAATAATTTGCCTGTTTTTCATGAAACTTTTCTTATTTACCTTTGTTTATTTCACAAATGATTGCTATAATTACTAAAATATTTCTTGTTCTATCTGTCCTACTCCTTTATGAGAAATGCAATGCGAATTTCTCGTAATTTTATACATATACTTACATTTTGATGACAATGTATAAAGGATACTTTTTCTAAGTGATTTTTGTTATAGTACTAAAGCGAAGAAATGAAAATATTAATAAATAATAATTCATTTTCTCGAGTGGGGATCGAACCCACGACCTTCGCATTCCAGTGTGACTGGAATGCGAAGGTCGTGGGCCTTGTGCCCCTGCGCCACGATAACCTCAATATACAAAGCTCACATCATCGGTTAATATTCTATTTTATTTGCTATTTAGTACCTATTATATTTGCTACGTATCTGTCTCTGACGTCAGTCACCGCAAATCATTTCACGTTCGGTTTGAACACGGTGGATCCTTTGTTGTGATGTGTTGTGATGTGTTTGTACAATTTAATTATTACGTAACATTTATATTCATAATTGAGTGACATTGAGTTCTGCCACTCAACACGCAATACCTCCAGAAAGTGGGGAACGGAGTGTCTTAACACTAGGTTCCCTCTGCCTACCCTGTAGTGTGCGGGACACGATAATATTTTTTATTTATATTCATTGAAAAAAATATTTGTTTAAAAATAAAATATTATAACAAGTACTTAACAATTATAACACAGCATCATTAATATTATTAACAGATAATATGGTAAGTCAATATAGTAGAGCTTTTGGATTCGGCCACGCGTCGTCAAAAGAACCATTCACATTTTTTTTTCAACTTCTGTATCCCGCATTTAGCAGGTAGGCAGAATGAGACTAGGGTTAAGACGCTAAGCTCCCCCACTTTCTTCTGAATTCTAGAGGCATTGCGTATTGAGTGGCGGTACTCAACGCTGCGCTTTGCCTCGACGCCAGAACGGAGAAATGTAAATATATATTTTTTTCATTTTCGCGACTTGGATATGATATGTCTCTTTCAGAAACTTTTGATGACATTCTAAAACAATATTTAAAAAAGACTGTTAAATAACAGACAGGACTTAACAACATAAGAATCGAGTGGTATAAAAAGACGTTTTTTGACATTAACTATAAAATTTATAAAATTAACCATTTCGGCTTTAATGTTTCAGAAATTAATAAATGAAAAATGGTAATAATAATAATATTTATTATCCAACAATAATATCATATTTCAGTACATATTTGTTCATTTAAATTGTGTTACTTAAACTGACCACACAAAGTTGCCACATTTAATTTTACACTGGCTCGGTTGCGGTCATAATATATTCGGCCCTCGGGATGTGTAGCAGAAACTGTGTGATTCAATTTTGGGTATGTACCTTAACTACTAATATTATTCAAAATAAGCCTGAAACTATTTTCTAAATATATTATTCATCTTGATTTATGAGGCCAGTCGTGGCGCACCGCCACAAAATGTGACTGTAAAACCGATTGGTTGTGGATTCGATCCCCACTCGAGGAGATGAAATATTTACTTAAATTTATATTTCCATTTCTTAGTTCTGGTGTCGAGGCAAAGCGCGGCGTTGTGTTCTGCCACTCATCACGCAATGCCTCCAGAATCCGACAGAAAGTGGGGAACAGAATGTGTACACTAGGTTCCCTCTGCCTACCCTGCTGTATGCGGGATGCAGCGTGAAGCATATATTATTTATCTTGATTTATATATACCGCCCGCAACTTCTTTTGCTCTTACTTTAATATTGAATGGATATGGGTTCATTCATTTTACATATAACACACGCTATCATTAAAAAAATAAACCAAAACCGAATTTATATCCGTCCAGCAGTTCCAAAGGTAAGTACAAACAGACAAACAGACAGACAAAAATTAAAAAAAATATAGATTCATTATTTTCTTACCCAAAATGATTGATTCGTAAAAATATTTAATGTACAGACACGCTTTCTTACTATTTTACTATAGTATAGATTGTAATAACATATCTACTAAAGTTATGTTTTCTAATTACAGTTTGAAACTGAAATGTTACTTCCAAACTTTTTATATGTCCAAGTTTCTTGATCATTAATGGTATTAAATAACTTTCTCAGAGCAACTCTTTATCATCATATTTCAAAGAGGTCCGCTCTGTTTTATGTAATTAATTATTTCTTTTATCATCATAAAAATATCAGCCTGTGTTCTTCTTTCTTAGTAAATTTTAAGAATTGAAAATATTTTTTAATATTTGTTAACCTACTTTATTATTAATATTTATAAACATTTTTAATATAAAAATCACTGATAATTAGCAGAAAAATATTTAATGTTTTTATTCAAAGGTGAAACACATTTTTCATAAAAATGTAGCTCATTTTTGTAATTTTTACCTTAGATAGGGTTCTGTGAGGATAGATTGTTGTCTCAAAACCACAGAACTAATTTAGATAAAACTTTAGAAAGATAAAGTTTATATATCAGCATAATACATAGACTATAATACAATATACATGTATGTAAAAAAATTCTACAATTTTACAATAAGATTAAGAGAGAGTGCTGCTTACGTGCTGCTTCGCCCAATTGAACTACATGAACTTCATAATTATAAAATCTTTAAAAAAAAAAATTATAATTTTTGCTGAACAAAATAAAAGTACGGTTTACTTACTATAGATAAATAAATATTTACAATTTTTACAAAAAAAAACCGGCTTCAAACAACGCACATAATACTTTTTTGTGCGTTGTTTGAAGCCGGTTTTTTTTTTGTTAAAAAATTATTTATTTAGAAAAAGGTACAAACATTTAAACGTACCGGAATTTGACCCCGCGCCTCTTGGAAGCCGTCCAAGTGTTCTAACCACTAAGCGGTGCATTCTCATTAAGCTAGTTTGAAATTCTTGTATGATAATTTCAACCTATTAATGTTGCTAGTAATCTGTGGGGAGATTTTAGAAATATTCGCTACCCAAAGATAATTGCTTAGAACTATCATTTGGTAAGAGAGATATGTAAGAAAGAAAAATGCTTTATTTCCTTCCTAACTTTGGAATAGTATTCTAAAAATTGTGAAAATATCTTGACAGTTTACTGTTAACAGCAAAATGGTTCAGAATTTCATGTTCCGGAAGTTATACGACGATATAGCCCAATTCTAATATCGCGGTTCAATATGATGAGATGCTCCATTTACCAGAGCGGAGCTTACATCGTACACCTATTTCTATTTGTAATACCTTTATAAGCTATTTTCAATTTACTGAGATTCGTGTACAAATATCGTTGAAAAATAACGCACATTTTTAATGATAAAAATCAGCTTCATGCTGTATCCCGCACACAGCAGGGTAGGCAGAGGGAACCTAGTGAAAGACACTCCGTTCCCCACTTTCTACCGAATTCTGGAGGTATCGCGTGTTAAGTGGCAGAAGTCAACGCCGCGCTTTGCCTCGACACCAAAGCGAAGAAACGAAAATATAAATTTAAGGAAATATTTCATCTCCTCGAGTGGGGATCGAACCCACAACCAGTCAGTTTTACAGTCACACTTTGTGCCATTGCGCCACGACCGGCCTCATTTTTAATGATATGAATATATTTTAGTATGCCAATAAAGTAAAACTTTCTTATGGAGTGATGTCAATATATAATTTATAGAGTCCGACCGAAGCTGGTTTTCAGCTGAAATCGAAACTGAACCTAGCTTTGATCTCAGTTTCGGCCAGTGGAAACAGTCCATAGAGCCGGAATTTTTTATTTGGGAATAACACTTTAATAGAAATATTTAATAAAAATCCTTTTCTTGCTGTCGCGCAATGCCTGTCTTATCCTTAATC
This sequence comes from Heliconius erato x Heliconius himera, assembly GCA_013421005.1. Lineage (NCBI taxonomy): Eukaryota > Metazoa > Arthropoda > Insecta > Lepidoptera > Nymphalidae > Heliconius > Heliconius erato x Heliconius himera. The sequence continues at coordinate 14,836 of JAATLQ010023433.1, read as the reverse complement.
ATTAAAATAAGATAAGTAAAAAACACAACCAAATTTTGATAAAATGAATAACTCCTTTTTTTATTGTAGAGGTTATTTACCTAATTTACTAACCACTGCCACTGCTTGGTTACGGTTTTTATATAGACCATGGATTACGTTTACATAAATTGCTAAAGATTTTAAGGAAAAAGTTACTTACCCACCACAATGACCGATGGTATTTCTCTAGGGAAAAATAAGTAATAAGGTCGATTTTTAGGAGAAATTTCTTAAAGTTAAGAAATTTCTGACTGTTGACTGTTAACAAGATGATGAGCATGGATTTGGAAAATGTGCATATTTTTCATATATTTCATATTTACATTGTAATATTAGATTTATTTTTCTTAAATATAATCCAAAGCTTAAACCTCTCTTTCGGCAGGAAATGCTCCTAATTATTTCTTTTTTTAAATTCACATTTTATTTTAATTTGACGTTTATTCTATTTATTTTAAATAAGATGCACACACATGATTATTTTTAACGTTTCTATATATAATACATTTTCCCGTACGGGGCAATGAATTATTCAAAAAAAATTATTGCTACTCAACACAGGTAATGTCTTGAAAATTCAGCGAAAACACAGTACAGTGTCGTAACACTACGTTCCTTTAGCCTACCCTGTTCTATCTGGAATACAGCGTGAAACAAAGCGATATTATTTTTTCCAACATATTTATTTATATTGATATGTAAATAAATTAAACGTACTTTAAGAAATTAAATAAATAAAAATGTTGAAGTATTTTATACTGGAAATTATTTTCACGTCACGTCTTTCACGTCGCCTTTACATGTCAGTTGCACTGAAAAAACATGTTTGCCTATTCAGTGCTTTAGAAATTTGAGTACCTGCAGTTGGTTTTTGTTTATTTGTTGCTAGTTCTTTTGTGCAAACTGAAATATATGCGTTATAATTAGCATAAAATCTTGAGAGGGAATACTTCACCCTTTTACTCATATTATTTAGGCCTACCCATATTTATTAGCTTCACGATGTATCCGACACACAACAGGTTAGGCAGGGGGAACCTAATATTAAGACAGTCCGTTCGCCACTTTCCGCCGAATTGTTCGAGGTATTACGTGTTGAGTGGCGGAACTCAACGCCGGACTTTTGCCTTGGTGCCAGAGCGAAGAAATAAAAATATTAATAAATATTAGTTCACTCCCTCGAGTGGGAATCGAATTTACAACCGTCGCGTTACAGTCACACACTTTGTGCCCCTGCGCTTATAAAAGTAGATTATTCTATATAAAATTAAGAATTTAGCAGGATTTTTAATAGCGCCTGTTAAATTCTCAGATATTAAAGCAATTAAAAAAGACAAGACTTCACTGCAGTAAAAATTTTATGAGGTTTTTTAAAACTTTTATTGCTCGTTACTCTCTAAGAATTTTATTGCATAATTTTGTACAAAGTAATAATATGGAAAGCTCTTACAAAATATCAAACGTAGTAAATTAATCTATTTTCTTAAATTATTTATTGCTAAAATTTATTTAGACTTGAGGCCAGTCGTGGCGCAGCGGCACAAAGTGTGACTGCAAAACCGACTGGTTGTCGGTTCGATCCCCACCCGAGGAGATGAAATATTTACTTAAATTTATATTTCCATTTCTTCGCTCTGGTGTAGAAGCAAACCGCGGCATTGAGTTCTGCCACTCAACACGCAATGCCTCCAGAATTCAGCAGAAAGTGGGGAACGGAGTGTCTCAACACTAGGTTCCCTCTGTCTACCCTGCAACTTATTCACAAAATATAAAACAATATAACAAAATACAGACTATAAAACGTTTTATTTCCAATACAATTACCATTAAGATCCCAGTTTAGATTAGAATGCCTTGCCACAGTGATTGGTTGTTAAATTATACTTTTTATTTTCGATGTTTAGGACATTTGTTTCGCAAAAAAAGCTGGATTTCTTTTCCAGCTTCACGATGTATCTCGCACATAGCATAGTAGGCGGAGGGAACTGACAACCTAGTATTAAAACAGCCCGTTCCCATTAAGACACTTCCGTTCCCCACTTTTTGCCGAATTCTGGATGCAGTGCGTATTGAGTGGCGGAACTCAACGCCGCGCTTTGCGGGGACACCAGAGCGAAGAAATGAAAATATGAAATATTTCACTTCCTTGAATGGGAATTCAACCCACAACAGTAGTCACATGCATGTGCCCCTGCGCCAATACTGGTCTCAGGATTTTTTTGATAAATATAATATAAATATGAAATATGTTACAAATTGCTTTACCATTGTTGATTTATTATTTGTACATACCACAGAAAAAAACAAATACGTAAAACATACGTAATTTATATAATTTTCACGTAAATTATATATCTATGCCGATTTCTTTAGAAACGTCAATCGTTTTATTTTGAAACAAAAAAAGAATAACATAAAATTCCACGAACCCCTAATAAAGGAACCCTTACCTTTTATAGTAACAGCTATCTACTAGCGATAAAACCTTTTTCCTTTTTTATTACGTAAACAGAATATCCTTACTTTGTGGTTCAGTGGGTTTTCTCGCGGGTCGTTAGGAGAAGGCATAAATTTGGATGTTGGCCATTTTTTATAGTACACTTAGTTGTAGGTAGCTAGTTTCATTCCGCATATAGCAGGGTAGGCAGAGGGAACCTAGTGTTAAGGCACTCCGTTCTCCACGCACCCCCAAATTTTCGTGGCTTTGCATGATGAGTGGCGGAACCCAACGCCTTGCTTTGCCCTTGTTACCAGATCAAAGAAAGTGATAATATTAATAAATAATCCATCGCCACTGTACTAATTTTTCACGGCTCTTAATATTATCATTCCAAAAAGCGAAAATATGAAGGTATTGAATATTTCTTTAATAATTTATAAATATTTTCCAAGAAAACGTACCCTAGCAATTTTACTGTAAAATACTTCATTATTTTTATTTACCACAATCCACTTATAATTACGATGAATGAAGAAGAGCCTCTATAGCAGCTCTTTATTCGGCAAAAAAATGCATATATATTTTAATGAACTGAATATTTCAGGATGTTCTTTTTTTCAACTTCACGCCGTATCCCGCATACAGACTCGAGTAGGCAGAGGGAATCTAGTGTTAAGATATTCCGTACTCCACTCTCCGTCGAATTTTTCGAGGCATTACGTGTTGAGTGGTGGAACTCACGCCAAGATTTTTGCATTGGTGCCAGAGCGAAGAAATGAAAATATTAATCATATTATCATTAAATATTATGCTCCTGCCCTACGATGACAGCCTCAATGACGATAGATTATAATAAGTAATATTTCAATTTTAAACAGGTATTTAGACACTATAAAGGGAATCAAAATTAATAGGATACTTTCGGTTCACCTAGATTTATAAAATTTTGCAGCCTTAAAAGGCCGCTACCGCTAGTTCAAGTGAGGTATCAGATGAAAATACTCTGGCTAAGCTATGCTTGAATGTCAGAAAAAGCTCCTTGGTGCTCCGAAATCGTCGGTGGGCACGCCCGACTCGCGCTTGGTCGGTTTCCTTTTATTAATTAATACCACAAAGCTACAAAATTTAAATCAAAACTAGTTCCATTCGAGGGTTAAGCCCTAGTTTACTATAGAAAACTATATAGATATACTATATGATATGGAAATTGTAAGGAAGGCCCTGCTCTGGATGAAACGTGACAGAAATTTGAATGAGCAAAGAACTTTAAATTCAATTATTTGAAAGACATCTTTTATATATTTGAAATATTTTTATATGTATATTTTTGTGCCCTTTCCTACTTTCTAAAAACTGAAGCATTAATATTTAATTAGTTTTTAAATACTTACTTCTTTTATCAGTGGCGTAGCTAGGGTATTTGCTGCCTGGTGCAGCTTAGGACTTGATGCCCTTTAAAATGGTCAAAATAATTTCAAATTTCAAAACACAGTAAAGTAGATATATACAGCATTCAAAGGGTGCACTGACTAATATCTGCCCGATATTTGTTCTTGGGCATACGGGTACGCGACCCCGGATCTTCGAGCCACCACTTGTTATAACCTTCGTCCAGTCCGTAAAAGTGGTGTCCCCCTTCTTTTGAATCCTTCCTTTTTCCTACCCTCTCCTTCTACCCATCCTTCCCCTTTTTCTATCTGTCCTATTCCTCTCCCCCCGGTTTCTCCCAACAAAAGGGTTTTGGAGGTCAGATGGCAGTCGCTCCATTTAAAAACCGTCATCCGCCGCTACAATGGAAAGTTCGCATACGAAACTGGGTACGGCTAGGGCGTCGCCGCTAAACGACGCGCAGGCACATCGCCCTACACCTGCGATAAGTGGGCAAGGGCTACCGTGTCAAGTACGGACACGGCTAAAGACGCAAGTACCCAGACGGAAACTCCGCTTTGCAACGTGGAATATTGGCTCTCTAACCGGACGATGCAGGGAACGTACTCAACTCAAATAGACTACTTATTGACCAGACGGTGTCATATGGGCAGGGTAACTAACTGTACTGTACTGTACATTCCGGGCGGAAGCCTGGACTGGACTTTAACTTCACTTCGAAGAAGAAAGTAGCCGAGAAATGTAGGCCTCGGATCAAGTGGTGGTTGCAGAATGGACCGATGCAGAACGACTTCCTGGTAGAGGTGAAAAGTGATAATCTTTCGACTAACACCGAGACTGCTCAGGATGCTTGGGATCGAGCTCAGTCGGCAATCATTGCGGCGGGCCGGCGAGTTCTTGGCCTTTCTAGGGGAGGACGTGTCATCGACAGGGAGACATGGTGGTGGAATGACAAGGTGCAGGAGGCGACTCGTGAATAGAAGGATGCCTTTAAGAAGGGGCAGCAATCCAACTCTCCTGAAGACAGACTGGAGTACATAGTAGCTACGTACGGTTGTAACGTGCCAGTAAAAAAGCTGTAGCCAGAGCCCGCAGTGAGAGTTTGTCACTATTGTATGATAAACTTGAAACTGTGGAAGGGCAGAAGTTCATTTACAAACTGGCACGTTCCTGGGATAAAGCGACGCAAGATATCGCAAAATGTCTTTGCGTCAGAGATTCCCATGGCACGCTGCTCTGTAGTCATCCTCTGTGAAGAAGAGGTGGAGGAGCTACTTCCAGGAGTTGCTGAATATTCAGCACCCATATAGTCTTCATCACGACCCACCGCCTAACCTCGGACTTATTGCCCCAATAAACCTTGACGAAACTCGTAATTGCCTTCGACGCATGAAGAACGGAAAAGCGGTGGGACCTGACGACATTCCATTCGAAGCGTGGAAATCGTTGGGCTCTCTTGGTGTGCTCATGCTTACCGTCCTTTTTAACCATATCTTGAACACTGGAAAGATGCCACACGAGTAGCGACTCAGCTCCATTACCCCTATTTACAAAGGAAGGGGCAGTGTTCAAGATTGTGGTAGTTATAGGGGCATTAAGCTTATGAATCATACCATGAAGCTCTTCAAGCGCATGATCGACCTCAGGCTCCGTCGCGAGTGTACTATCTATGAGTCTCAATATGGATTTCAGCCAGGATCGGGCACTATGGACGCCGTTTTCGCCCTCTGAACATTGATGGAGGCATACAAGGCAAAAAGGAGAGCTCTGCATGTGGCCTTTTTAGATCTGCAGAAGGCTTTTGACTGTATGCCTCATCAGTGCATCTGGTGGGCATTGCGATCCAAAGGGATCCCTGAGGCCTATATCGAGATTATCAGAGACATATACCACGATTCCGCTCCTATGGTTAGGACTGCTGTTGGAGACACTAAACCCTTCCAGATTACAGTAGGAGTTCACCAGAGCTTCGGCTTTCGGCTCTTAGTCCGTTCTTATTCATTGTGGTGCTCGATACTGTCTCGGTTCACATCCAAGACCAGCCTCCGTGGTTGATGATGTATGCCGATGATATAGCGCTCATTGACGAGAACCGACTGATGCTGGAGCGTAAAGTAAACCTGTGGAAGGGTACGCTTGAGAACGGCGGTCTTAAACTAAATGTGTCGAAGACCGAGTACATGGCCTGCGGGAGCCCGGACTCGAGCACTAGAGTCGGGAAAGATCAGGTACCTTGGATTCGTTATGCACGAGTCTGGAAGCATCGATCACGATGTCTATAGCCGGATAAGCGCTGCTGGGGCCAAATGGCGGGAGGTCACTGTTGTGGTCTGCGATCGCAGGATACCACCCAAACTCAAGGGTCTGATATATAAGAGCATCATCCGGCCGGTTCTTTTATACGCCAGTGAATGTTGGCCAGCACTATCTCGGCACACTCAAGAGCTTCACGTCACGGAAATGAAGATACTGAGGTGGACGCAACACATTCATTCGAGGTAGTCTTAGAGGCCGTGCCGTAGCGGATAAGCTCCAAGAGCGTCGCCTGAGATGGTTTGGTCACGTTACGCGCTGATCTAAGAACTATTTCGGATACAAGTGCCTTGCTATATCAGTCCCTGGAGTGAGACCTCTCGGACGTCCAAGGAAGCGCTGGTTGGATGTCGTGATGCAGGACATGAGAGCCAATGGTCTAACCACCGAGGACGCTAAAGACCGTGCAAAGTGGAGTAGGTTGAGCAGGAAGGCAGACCCTGGTAAAAGCCGGGATTAATGCCAGGAAGAAGGTATATAATTTTTTATTGCTTCAGAACTATAATAATTACTTATATATAAATTATAACATTAGATTTTGGTAAAAATTATTGCAAAAATTAAAAAACGGATATTACGCGCTTTTTGACTAGCAAAGTCATTAATCACATTTTCAAAATCTATAGTACCGACTAGTTCATATTCGATTGGCATGATAGCGAGATTATATTTTTCATTTTCATTCTCTCATTTTTCTTGTACATTTCGTGATTCTTGATTGAAAAAAATTAGAAGAATTGATCGTAGACTTTGATGCCCCTTTCCTTTTGATGCCCGGTGCGACTGCACCGCTCGCACCCCCCCAGCTACACCACAGTCTTTTATAGCTCTCGCCATTAAAAGTGCACTACTTTTACTGCACCTAGTAAAACTCTACTAACTATATTACGATGTTTGTCAAGAATGAAAAAAAAATATAGCAAAGTACACAGAGGGAACCTTCAACACTTTCAGTCCATTTTCGATACATTTTTGTGCGAAGTTTCTCCCACCACCACCCATCTCTGTACTAGAGCGGGAGAATGAAAATAATTTTAATATAATCATTCCCAAAAGTGAGGATCGAATTTAGAACCCCCATGTTTATTATAGGCCGATAACCACCTCTACTGTAAACGTGAAATTGAGATATGCCATTAACGCCAAAGCAGTCACTAAATAAATGGCCAAACTTTTTCTGGTCATTTCATCCATGGAGTCGAGGTTTCGCCACTAATGAAAGCTGTTTACTTATTTTTTCTATGTAACTGCTGAATAAAACGTTAATATCAATAGAACGTAAGTAGCTGAAGTTTGCATACTAGACTAGTTGTATTAGTACATTTTAATAAATACCTATTATTAAATATTTTTTATTACACTCTGTTCCCCACTTTCCGCCGAGTTCTGGAGGCATTGCGTGTTGAGTGGCGGAACTCAACGCAGCGCTTTGCCTCGACACCAGAGCGAAGAAATGAATAAATGAATAGAATTCGGCGGAAAATGGGGAAGAAATGTCTCAACACTAGGTTCCCTCTGCGTACCCTGCTATGTGCGGGATACAGCTTGAAACTGATTTTAATGTAAACGTTTTATACGTTTTACACATTTTATATAACTTTCATTCCATAATTCTTTTACATTTAGTCCAAAAAACAGAAAAGTAATTTTAATAAAAGTAATGCGAAATATTTTCATAATTACTAAAAATATAGTCGTAAATGAAATCCTACTCATAAATCTCTCCAACGTAAAAATATAATTAAGGAAAGAACACTTCATATTTTCGTCTAAATTATCCATTTTCTATTACGACGAGTTCATTGATACTAATCTTTAAGAAAGTTAAAATAAAAATCAATAAATACAGATTTGAAGATTGAGTTCCTTCCCGGTATCTACTGTTGCTATTAAAAAAAACTTTCTTTTGTTTAACTTTTAAATAGGTACTTATACTGAAAGAAACATTAGTAAATATTCAATGAAATATTAATAATAGTAAAAAAAATAATTAATTATTTTTACTATTATTAATATTGAGGCCAGTTGTGGCGCAGCGGCACGAAGTGTGACTGTAAAACCGACTGGTTGTGAGTTCGATCCCCACTCGAGGAGATGAAATATTACTTAAATTTATATTTCCATTTCTTCGCTCTGGTGTCGAGCAATGCCTCCAGAATTCGGCAGAAAGTGGGGAAAGGAGTGTCTTAACACTAGGTTGCCTCTGCCTACCCTGCTGTGCGCGGGATACAGCGTGAAGCTGAAATATTAATAATAATTAATTACCAATAGAAATTAATTATCTGTAATGGTTCGTTCTCTAACGCCCTCCAATATCTAAGCGATATTGGAGTGGACTACACTGAGCAATCCCATTAAGGTTATTGTGTCCTGGTTCTTGATATTAATATAGATATTAATACATTTAATGTCTTTTGATCGGTTGGTTTTTTAACTTCCCACTGTATCCCGCGCATAGCAGGGTAGGCAGAGAGAACCTGGGAACCTAGTGTTAAGACACTTTGTGAAACCTCGCTTCCATTAATTAAGACACTTGCGTTGTCCGCTTTCAACCAAATTCTGAAGACATTGGGTGTTCAGCGGAACTCAAAACCGCGCATTGCCTCATTACCAGAGCGAGCAAATGCCTTTTTTGGGTATCTGGCAAAACTCGAAATAATCTCTATATATAATAAGACAGTAAAAATATTTTGTCTGTACATTTAGTAATTTTGACTGAAATGGATAGAGGGACACTTAAAAAGAATAATAGAAAGCAAAAAGATTTTTTTTGAATTTCTTGTCTGTCTGTCTGTCGACATGTTTTTGTCCACATTTTTCTCTGAAAGTACTGAACCGATTTACTTGCAAATTTCACCAATTGCTTTGTTTTAACTCAACTTAACTAATAAAGTTTAGTTCATCAAAATCGGTTCATTAAAAAAAAAGTTATCGTCATTTGAAAGAAGTCGTAATTAATTCAACACAGAGATAAAGAACGATCTTGAAAGAAATATCAAGTAAATACAAAGATTTTTTGGTTGGTTCGTTCATATAATATATGTAACTAATTTACAAACTGTAAAGGAGTTAATATGCAATTATTACAGTTATTTTACAAAGAATATTATGAATCCTTCAAATCAATAATTTAACATTTAAGGCTGTTTCTGAATGAGTAAATTAAATTATTCACTGACATCAGCACATTTAACAGAGTATATTATATAGGTAAAAAGAACATAAAGTTACAAAAATATATACGTGTAATAAATAATTAGCTTTATGTATATTTTACGCTGTATCCCGCACACAGCAGGGTAGGCAGAGGTAACCTTGTGTTAAGACACTCCGTTCCCCACTTTCTGCCGAATTCTGGACGCATTGCGTGTTGAGTGGCAGAACTCAACGCCGCGCTTAACCTCGACACCAGAGCGAAGAAATGGAAATATAAATTTAAGTAAATATTTCATCTCCTCGAGTGGGGATCGA
>JAATLQ010023430.1:2161-45946 GCA_013421005.1 Heliconius erato x Heliconius himera | reverse complement strand
TTGAAATTCAGACTCTTAAAAATATTTCATTGAACACGTGTTTCATGGTTTTTAAGAATTCACCCCCTAAGGGTTCAAATAAGGGGTTGAAAGTTTATATGGAAAAATCTTTAAATTGCCACCGATTTTTATAAAAAATTAAATTCAGACTGTTAAAAATATTTTATTGAACACGTGTTTCGTGGTTTTTTTAGAATTCACTCCTAATAAGCGGGCGAAGCCGCGCGCGCCCTCTAGTAATCTATATATATAAAAGGACTTGTGCTGACTGACTAAGGTAAGACGCACGCAGAGCCGTAACCGCTGATGGTAGAAACGTGAAATTTGGGCAGATGTTTATTTTCATATTCTGGACATCCACTAAGAAGGGAATTTGAAAAATTTTAACCCTAAAGGGATCAAATAGGGATTGAAAGTTTGTATGGAAAAAAAATTTAATCTGTACCGATTTTTATAAAATTTGAAATTCAGACTCTTAAAAATATTTCATTGAACACGTGTTTCATGGTTTTTAAGAATTCACCCCCTAAGGGTTCAAATAAAGGGTTGAAAGTTTATATGGAAAAATCTTTAAATTGCCACCGATTTTTATAAAAATTTAAATTCAGACTTTTATAAATATTTTATTAAACACTTATTTCGTGTTTTTTTAGAATTCACTCCTAATAAGCGGGCGAAGCCGCGCGCGCCCTCTAGTTGATCATATAATAGATAATATAATGAACCGTTTCGTCATTAATGTAGCTGTAGTTCCTCAGGATCCTCTGAATTCAAACAAATAATTGAGTAATAGATGTATTTAGTTTACTTATCTTCGTGGTCAAGTACCTTTTAGTAAAACTTGTGCATAAATAAATTAAATAGAAATAAAAAAATACGTAAAAGTTTGAGAGACAGATTTTTTTTTGGTTTATATTTTGTCTCATGCCGTAGTGAATAGAGTAAAGCAAAATACATATTTTGTAAGACAACTACAGACATAACTATATATATAAATTTAAACTTTTTCTTTCATATAAAAAATCTATAGAATGAAAGAATAAGTATGCTTTTTGAATCTGTCGATTTCATAAGATAAGTTTAGTTTTACCTAAAATGTAGTAGGTACTTAATTTACTTACCCTAAATATTACAAAATTTGACATTTAATTATTAAATGTCAAATGTTTATTGATATCAGAAAACTATTTTCAAATCTCTGGGTCACCTAATGGTAAGTGATCACCATTTCCGGAGCACAAATTAACGAAGTTCAATTGTCGACATTCAAATATGTTTTGTTTTACCCTATCCTAAATTCAAGTATTTTTTTCGAAAGGGTTAAATTGCTGTAGACCTGAGATAGTTTTTATAGCATCATCGGGCATGGAGGGGCCAGGTAGCTTGCTTCTGAAGAATAAGTACGAGCTTTGATGGACGCTCGTGAAGGATTAGCGATCGCAAAGGTCTAAGAGCGGATAACTTCAAGTAACTACAAAGTCATCCAATATTAATGATTTTATTCTGTAAACGAAAAGAAATAAAATAATAGATTTACTCACAAGAACCATTGAATATTATCATATAAAAAAATTTTTCTACTTTTGTGTCTATTCACCCCGTTATTTCTATTCACTCCATTTACCAGTTACCATGCGTCTGACGTATATTAATTCAATTTAATTAAATATATTTTGTATGTAAATTCAACAAAAGTAACAAACATTTTTTGTAATTTATTTTCATTTCTAACATTCTATTGTATATGTGTTGTTATTCTATGTTTCATGAGCGTTATGGTGCTACATTAGCACCATAATGATATCAATAATGATATAGTTTAAAAAAAACCTTGTTTTTTATTAAACCTTGTTTAAATATGTATATGTATAAACATATTCGGTAAACATTTTTAATATTCTAAATAATTTTTGTATGGAATATAAAAAAAATAAAAAATATAATTCATTATATTTTTTTATTTATAAAGGAAAGTTTTAATATATACTCCATCTATTTGGTCCCTTTGGGTATATGTATTCTGTGATTCGGTGTATTACTGTAAAAAAATGGCCTAAATATGTAATGTTGACATAAGACTATATCACAGAGTGCATTCTAATATTCTAGGATATAAGTAATGTTTTTATTTGTTGCTGTAATGTAAGAAGTCATTGTGAATTGTTGATAAATATTAAATAAAATACAGGACAAAGTTTTAGTTAGTAATTCCTATTTTTGCTGCAGAATTTTATAAATCACATAATGGGGGGCGGGGATTTGGTAATAATCTTTAAATCATTCTTAATGTTGTTATTTATTTTTATTTATGCAATATAAGCAAAAGCTTAATTAATAACAAGTTAAATTTATGATTTTATAGAATACAAAAAAGACATGGCATCCAAATACATATAAAAATCAAGAACGTGTATGGAAAGCAGAACAAGCAGCAGCCGAAGAAAAAAAACGAATCTTGGAGTTACAACGAGAAAGAGCTGAGGAGAGAGATCGCGAAGAGTTGAACGAGTTGACAAAGCCAAAGTCCAAAGATGATCGTCTCCATTGGATGTATGATGTAAGTATATTATACGAAGCTAGGATTAAAACGCTTATAATAAATCATGTCATTTTTATGAACTATCGAAATTTACTTTCTTTCCATTATTTATTAATAAATAGCTTGTATGTTTAATCTTATATTTATTTAAATAAAATCAATGTGTTGTTAATAATATTATTTTCTAGAAACCTGATAAAAAGGTACAGCAAGAAGATTACTTGCTGGGAAAAGCAGTTGACAAAAATTATGATGAAAGTGGTAAATCTGAGAATGATATACCAGCTGTATCGCGCAGAGTTGTGGGTTCAAGTATGCTTGCATCAGTGGGAGATGTTCAAGTAGATTTAGCTCGTAAACTTAGAGAGGATCCTTTACTAATGGTTAAAGAAAGAGAAAGGGCTGCCCGAGCTGCCCTTTTAAACAATCCAGTGCAAAGACGTAAACTTACAGAATTGCTACGGAAAGAACAGGTAATATATTATACACCATAGGAGTTTGCTTTTAAAAAATGTCCTGTAAGGTGGCACCACTATGATCATTTTGAGTTTGGTGTTGATAGACACCACAAGAGTGAAAGAAAGACAACATAGATGAGTGTTAATGTGATCTTATCTTAAACCTATACTAAGGTAGCAAGTCCTAAGTATCTGAAGTCTCCATTCTGCAATATTTTAGATACTTGCTCTGAATCAATGAAATCAATGTAGTGCCCAGTAATTTCTTCCCTTATATGAGCTAATTCTTACAAATTAATTGACTTGAGATCTATGTATGTTAATCAAACCTATAGGGAGATACCAAGTAAATTGAGTTATAGGTTTTTCAACCTATGACTTTTTTTTGCTTTATGCTGTATCCTGCTCAAAGCACCTTGCTTTTCAGCAGGCAGGGGATATCTGAGAACCTAATGTGAAGAGATTTCTGTTTCCCCGTTTTCTCCGAATTCTAAAGTTAAGTGCATTGCATGTTAAGTGGCAGAATTCTACTTCACACTCTTGTTTCATTACAAGAGTATAGAAATCAAGACATAAATATTTCATTTCTTTGAGTGGAAATTGAACCCAAAACTTGTCACAACTTACAGTTGCATGCTTGTTGCTCCTGCACCATGACTGGACTTGAATTTTATGAATAAAAAATTAACATACATATATTTTAAAATGTACAAATACTTTTTAATTTTTTGTTATTGGTTTTATGTACACTTAATTATATACACTTCATATTTATAACACAACCTATGTTCCCCATTATGTGCACATTGATAGTCGGTTTCCAAAAATGCTTTATTAAATGTTGAAAAAAGTGCTCAATTTGTATATTAGATCTTCATTTCCTTATTGTGACTTATATAGTGTATAGATTTCAAGCAATTGAGATTCAAAGTTGTGAAATGAATTTAATTAAAAATTAAATCAGCTTTATGCTGTATCCCACACACAGCAGAATAGACAGATGGACCTAGTGCTAAGACACTCTGTTGTCCACTTTCTACCAAGTGTAAAAGGAAGGGGACATATTTTTTTTTTTGAGTCAGGGAAGTTTTAGCTTACCGTTCTATTATTTCTTCTTACCGTATTTCTGACTGTACTTTGCTTGTCAGTCACTCAGTAACTAAAGAATACACACATAAGAATTTAAATTGATGAAGCTAAGTGTTTTTTTCTTCATATTTTAATTATAACTTTTTATTTATATTTAAAGTTTTTATTCCAGGAACAAAAAAAATCTACGAAAAGTGACAAAAAATCCAAGAAAAAAGAGAAAGACTTAGATAATTTGCTTTTAGAAAAGCTTTCCTCCTTAGGAGGTGAGAAGGGAGTGAATATTGCGAAATTACTTGAGTCTGATGATTCATCTTCAGATAGTTCTTCAGATGAAAAGAGTAAAAAGCATAAAAAGAAAAAAAGAAAAAAGAAAAAGAAGAATAAGGAAAGCTCAGATATAGATTCATCTCATAGAAAAAAAGCAAAACAAAAAAATAAACATCAAAAAGATGAGAATGACTCAGACTATGAAAAAAAGAGTAAAAAGTCGAAATATGAAAGTAAGAAAAAATCTTCTCCAGTAAAGAGAAAATCTTCAAGTGACAGTAGTAGTGATTATGACGCTACCCCTCAAAAGAAAGTAAGAAAAGACTTATCTCCACAGAGAAGAAAATCTGATAAAGAAAAACAATATAGACAAGACAAAAGTAAAGATTCAAAACATATAACAGAACAAACTTATGGAAATATAAGAGATGGTGTAAGAAAAGAAGAAAGAGGTGTAGATAGAAATGAAAGAAGATACGAAGGTAAGAGGGAAAGCCGAAGTCAATCGACAAACAAAAGATTAGGTCTTAGTGAAGGAGAGAAAGCCGCTAAATTGGCAGAAATGGCAGCCGCGGGTGCAGAGAGGGAAGTCCAAAGAGGAAAGCGCGTTGCTGAACAGCGAATAGAAAATGCATCTGAAAAGATTTTACCGAGACATCATTCATCACGAAATGAAGCTCGTGCTTTACCAGAATCTCTCGAGAGTCGCATTCATTCAAACAGGCATTACATACAACGGGGCCAGCGCCACATGGATGAACATTTTGCTCGTAGATAATAAATATTGTAGTTGTAAAATAAGTAAACTAAATAAAATTCGTAATCGGTTTAATTTTGTTTTATTTTAAGTAAATTAATATATATAATATTCAAGTTTATAGAAATACTCAAGCTGTACTTATTATCCAATAATTAAAATAAAATATTTAGACGATATTTTAAATAAATTAATAAGTAATATTGAAGTTTAAAGTAATACACAGCTGTACTTATTAAGAAATAAAACATTTAATCTGATACAATAATTCCATGGTTTTATATTAAATCTTATTGCTTAAATGAAGCGGTAGCTTTTACTCGCCTAGTCGAGCGGTATCTTCTCTCTAACGATCTGTAACACAAAAAAATCGTAGTATTTGAAACATTTCAAGTTATTGTATTAGGACTAGCGACCCGTTTGCGGCTTACCCGTTAGAACTACACAGTTGTTTATTTACTAATCCGAGTTAATTATAAAACATTAAAAACTACTAGGATTCAGCTAATTTAATAAAATATTTTGTATCAATTTTGTCAAAACAAATGTTTTATATTGATATAGCTTTTTTAATTATAAACCAATTTAAATAAAAAATAAACTAGAAGTTCAATGAAGTTTGCCAAAACACAGTATTGAAAAATGCACTTAAATCGCTTAAACCGATTCTGAGATAAAAATTGAACAAACGCTTAGACAAACAGATAAAAATTAAAAAAATAAAAAAGTAATAGATTTTCTCATATATCTCACATGTACAGACAGCGATCAGTTACAATTTTATTAAATGTATAGATGTCTATAGAATACAAATAGAAGTGTAGTTGTGGCGGTCAGCAGTGGAGGTCACCTAATTTCTAAAGTAAGAGGAAAGAATGATGAATATTGAAAAATCTGTGTCTTTTAAAAAGAATAAGTAGCTAAGTTTGTATAATATAAATGACAGGTTTAGCTGGTAACTTTTTTGATTGGTTAGCTTAATGAAGTATTCGTTTTTTGTGTAGACTTGCACAAAAGAATTGGTACAATCTTTCTTCTGACTTTTGAGTACCTCAGCGCACATCCCTGCGTATATAGGATCAGTATCCCATGGGCCGCGTTCGGGCAGAGGGAGCGCGCGGCGACGCAGTTCCGCAACGAGCTCGCTCACTTCCATGATGGGGATGGGATCAAGTGCCCGCGCCAGACCCGCCAAGTACTCCACGTAGTGCATCCTGGAAGAAAATATCTCGTAAACACACCTCTATTAGGCCTCGTTTGTAGAGGCCTTCGAGTGAGCCGTAGGGGCGAGGCGGAGGACGCAACGCAGCTCGACGCACTAGCGTTTCTAAGTCATCCACTCCCAAGATCGGCAGCGGGTCGACCTTCCGTCCTCTCACCAACCGGCTCAAGTACTCCAAGTAATGGTTCCTGGAACAACACGCCGCACTGACCACCGCCGCATCTTCAACGCACCCCTTGTATATATACATCTTCGGCGCAGTAACAAATATAGAAAAGGGGAGGGCTCATGGGTAACGAGGAAGAGAAATAACATTTAAAAGTGTGTAATTGTTAAAAAGCTTAAGTTAATTTATGGGTGTTATATATATTATATGCACGTACTTGCACAGTCCAGCCTGCTTGGGTTGTACTTCACTACCACAGGTAGTGTCTACCAGTCCAGTAGGCGTCTCTCGCTGTAACTGTATTGGACATCGATTGTTATTAGTGTCAACTGCTTCTGTTTCATATACAACATTATTCATCTGAAATAATATTTACAGTTAGGTATAAGGTAAGATATCGTTATTTGATTTGGATAATTTATTACCAAAAAAAAACCTACTTCCAAGAGTGTTTGCAATTCATGCGGTTCCTTATCACGTAGGTAAAAGAGACAGTTACGTGGATGGTGTGCGTGAAGACCAAGCTTGGCACAATACTCGCTCAGTCCACATCGAGCTCCCATTGTGAAGGGTTTCCCGCACCCGTAGCAAAACTCATATTTACATTGTGTACAAGTAAAATGCATGCAGCCACCTCTGGAACAAACCCAAATAATACGGTTATTAAGACAGGCTTTAAAATAAAATTTTAAAATATCTATAAATTGGTATTTGTAATTTACCTTGATAAAGAATATTTAAAATGGCATCTTGGACAATCCAGTCCGTTTTCTTTGAGATGCTGTTGAACAGCTACTATAGATCGTTCGGGATCGTTGTCTTCTAACCAACCCGCGTATTGGTCGCATGACAAACCCTCATGATTCGAATTCCACTGTAAAATTTATTTGTTTTGTGCTTTTGTCGACACTATAACTTTTATCGTGTTGACAAAAGCACACAACAATTGACATACTTTATCGCTAACAATGATTAACAATGATCATTATTTTTAATTTTAAAATAATTCTCACCGGTTTTCTACAATTTGCGCATGTCACAGATTTGCATTCAGGACAACGTAATTTTTTTTGTTTCGGGTGAACAAAAAAACCTGAAGAGCACTCGACGCACCATCTAAAGTTTGGATCTCTTGCCAGTGTTCTGTCTCGTAACTGAAAAATATTTGAGATGGAAAGAATATTGGATGGATATTTAGAATAACAAGTAGAAAACATATTGATTACATTAACTTCGCTAAGCTTGTTTCAAGTACCTTTCTTTGAAACAATTCATGTATTTCTGTTTCTAATAATGTTTTAAGCAATATATCCAAATGGGCAAAATAATCGAGCCAATTATCTTCAGGAAGATTTTCTAATTCAGGTTCCTTGCAATATGGACAAACGCAATCTACGATACTGCGTTCAGTAACTTGCACTGTAAAGTAATGATGGGCACACTCTCGACAACATCTGTGTGTGCAACGTAACATAGATACCATCTGAAAATTAAGAAAACATTAATTTTAATTATTTACTTAAATTAACAATTCAAATATAAAATATCAACGACCTTTACCTCGTGTTCAGGAAATTTAGAAGCACAAAGTTCACAGTCTTGATGCAAATATGTAAGCGCTGAATTCAAATCTGCACATTCTAGGGCTGCTAAAAGTGCTGCTGAAGGATCAATTCCTTGGGAAACTAATTCTACTGCCAATTGTGCTTGTTCCCAAGTTTCCATAGCTCCTTCAGCAAGTAGCATCCTTGCTTGCCTCTAGAGTAAGAAAATGCCTTAAGTATTTTAATTATAAAATTAATTATAAAATATTTTAATTGTAAATATACCTCTGGAGAACCTTCAGGCAGCCGTACTCTGGCGAGATCAATTAATTGCCCAGAAATTTGGCGGATTGTTATTGGTTGTGGGATAGAAATTATGGTTGGTATTATTTCTTCATTTTTGTTTACAAATTGTATATCTCGTTCTTCAGAATCACTTTCAGTCCACTCATCTTCAGTGCGACATGTCTCCCGGAAGAAATGGTCCTTTTTCTTTGTTTCTAAACTAACATAATCTGGTGAATGTTGCTTATTTTGGTGTACTGGCGGAGAAGGCGCTTGTTTTTTTTTATTAATTGTGGAAGTTGAAGCTTTTACTTCGGGCATTTCTTGTGTTTGGGTGGTTGGTTTAATTTTTTTGTCGTTAAAAAGTCTTGTTTGTAATTGTTTGACATGACCACTTTGAACATTTCCAAAGTGACTTTTAGGAGGATTTGGAGCATGATATTGCTTAAGGCTGGCTCTTCGAATTGGTACCTTAGATGCTATTACTTTTGGCAAATTTTTATTTTCTATTTTTTGTTTATTACTTTGTATTGTTTTGATGAGCTTAGGAATATTTGATTTATTAATGGTAGCCGATATTTTAGTTTTCTCTTTATTATTTGTGTCTTTGTTATTATTAGAGTTCACTATTTCAAAATGTTTGATTTCTGAATTCGTATTATTATTTGTTTCCACTAAATTTACTCTATTTATATCTAAGTCATCTGTATCAGAGATATCCTTATCTTTTGTCTCCTCAACGTTTTTAAGCTCAGAGGTTGAATTTGCTAAAATGGATGTATTTATTTCTTTTGAACTGTTATTAGTTTGCACATTATTGTCTTCATTATCAGGGGGAATATTTATGTCTGTTTTGATTGATCCTATATTTTCGCTAATATTAATCAGTTCCTCTGAAGATGTATTTACTTGATTATCTTGGTTTCTTATATTTTCTAGACGCGCACTAATGAACAAATTATTAAATTCGTTTACTATAAGTTTTCTAGGCGGGCTAGGATTATAATAGCCAATATTTACTAACTCCTTAGTGTAAACCTTCGCATATAGTGGTTCTTGCATAATAATATTTTCAATATGTACATTATTTCTACCTTTATTGGTATCTATTTGATTTATTATTATATTTTCTTTTTTTTGTGTCTTGTTATTTAGTTGTGCGTAAATTTCTTCAAAAGTATCGACTGCAGAAAATAAATTGTTATTCATATCCTCCGTGTTTTCTCTCAGTTGTTGGTTTTGTGGTGTTATTTCTATACTTTGTTGTTCTTGTAAGCTTTGAGCTATCGAATTTAACATTTTTATATTTGTTTGTTTAAAATCTTCTAATTCATTTTCTACATGATCCATTGCCTCTTCAAAATTTTCATTTTCTTCTGAACTAGTCCTTTGAACTGCTAATCTATTTTCGGATTGGTAATTTGGATCATCGTCACTGTTTGAGAGTTCTTTGTCATCAGATGTCAAATCTTCTGTTTCTTCTTCCCCCGTGTCGCTGTAACTAGATTCTTTTTCAGAAGAGAAGTGTGATTCATTTACGCTTTCCTCCGTCTCACTTTGAGTGTCACTTTTTTCTGGCATAGAATTGATATCAGAAGTTATTTCATTTTTCATTTGTTGAATAATTTTTTGTGTGCTGTCAACTATATCACTAAGATTATTGGGTTTATCTTCATTTAGTACTAATTCATTATTACTATTACTATTTTCAATATTATCTCGCTTATCATCTACAATGTCATTGGCTTGATTTTGTTTTACTTTTTTTTTGTTTTCTTTTATAGGTTTAGGTTTACCGTTTTCTAAATTAGTAGCAGGCGGTGATTTCATTTTGATTTTTTCTTCAGGTCTTTTCTCTGATATATTTATACTGTTTTCTATTCTACCTTGATTTTCGAAATTTTCTTTAATATTACTCTCTGTGGAATAATTGTATGTTTCAAAATGATCATGTTTGTTTAAATTTGGCAATGGACTTGACCTGGTTAATGCGTTATAAGCATCGATAAAATCATTCTCAGATTGAGTAAAATCGGTTAAATGAGTTTTATGCTCATTATATTTTGTTTCGTTATTGGTTACGGTATCTTTTTCCTGAATAATTAATTGATTGTCTAGTAAACCTTTTAAAAGAAGTTTTTCGTCAATATGAGGTATACCAGCTTGATTCAATAATATTTTTAATTTTTCTGCTATTTTGGTATTGTCCTTAGTATTATGTTCATTATTTCCTTCCATTACTATTTGCTGATTATTTGTATTTTTAATGTTTATGTCTAATGGTAAGTACATCCAGTCATCATCTTGAAATTTATTTGCTGTTACTTCAAATTCATCTGAACTGTCGTCTGCTGAAATGTAAACGTGAATGTTATGATGATATATTATGATGGTATGGCTTTTATGTAACTGTTATTGTTTTTTGGGGTTCTTTAGATTACCGCGAATGCGGCTGGATAAAGTGGCTGGAGGTACAGCATCATCATCTGCTCCAGTTGGCGGACCCCATACGTGACCTCGTAATCTGCCCTCTTCACCGACTACTATGTTTTCTGCCTAAAAGTATAATTTATAATATTGAGACCACTCATCTATTTATTATTATTACTATAAATAAAATAAATACCTGCCGACGACATCTTTCAACACATTCGTTAACAGCAGGCCACATTGCGCCTCTATGTTTTGCTAAGGCTGCTCTTGCATCAAGTTCAGAAACATTAACTCCCGCTGCCAATCTCGCAGCAGCCGCGCGTACTCCTGCACATAAACTCGGCCATCGCTCACTTAGCCAAGCTAATGGTGCTACCGGGTTCTGAGCTAGAGCTGCGTGTACTTCTGCTGCACTGAATCCGAGCCTTTCAGCTTCACTCATTAATCGAGCGAGCTCTAAGCCTCTCTCAGCCTCTCTTCTCGATGCACCACCAGCCAAAGCTTCGAGTGATATGGCTCTGTTATTTGATAATGGTTCTGGTGATGGAGCCTAAATGGGAGCAGATCTTATTAGTATATATATTTTATTATATTTAAAAACAAAAGCAACCTTCAATGACATCTAATTTTTTGTCTTAAATCAAATAATGAACAGCTCATCTATTTACTATAAACAAAGTAAATAAATAAATAATATGCATTTTATTTCTTATACATTTTGCAACAAAGTTTGCACAGTTTGTTGCAAACTATGACGTCACTTGAGAAGCCATGATAGATTGATGCGTTTTCATGAGTTAAAGTCGAAATTAATACAAAAATATAAAATAAAATATGATGTTTGTTTTTTAGAGATATATGAATATTTCCTGGTAAATTAGGTCATAAAACACATTATAAACCAATTTTCCAAAAACTGCCAACTAGCCTGTTATATCCTTAGTTTATTTTTAGCTTACTTTTATGCTAACGTTTATCTATATTAGCCGGTGCAAATCGGGTAAGTGGATGTTGTTTCTTATTGCTAAAAAGTTACCTCTGAGCCATACATGCTCGAGCGTCGTACAGGACGTCTTCTTAGGTCCAAATGGGAAGCACGTCGTGTGAGTCGATTTGTTCGTCGTCTTTCCGCCTCACTCCAGTCACCATTAGGGCTGCTGTCGCGAGGTTCGCGCCATTCCCATCTGCCGCCGCTAGTGCGCACACTTCGCTCGCTTTCCTAGCGGACAGTTCGATGTTTTTAATATGTTATAATAATAATTATTAGTGACCGACCGAAGATTTTGTTGCGGTTTGGGCCGGTTTCGGCCAAAAATCGCAGTTTCGGCCAAAATACGGTCAAACCTTCGGCCACACCGAAACTAAGTACTTGTTAGGCGTCACTCTGCTAATTATTGTGGTCTATGAGTTACAAAGACGGGGTATTAACTCCAAATTATTAAATTAAAATTATTTATAACAAAACCAACTTTTTTATAGGATAGGCTTTATAGCTTCGGAGATGATAGGGATAAGAGCCTGGTCATTTTTGTCTTATTTGAACAAAATTTATTTCAGATATCGATATGCGCTACACGATATACATTCAAAACTTATGTTATTATATTCACCGTTAGTTACTAAGTGTTATTTCAAGCTAAGCATCGATAAATATTTATAGAAGACGTATAAAAGTTATAAATATTTGTACATAGCTACATTCGAACCTGCGTCAATTGCACACCGTCTAAATTCTTTCACCAATAAGGCATAACGTTGCATGCTTTCACCAAAAAGGCATACGTTCTTATGAAGATTTCTAATCTTACAACATTCAATTTTTAATTATACGATTTCCAAATTAACAGGCAGGAGGAATTTTATGAAAATAAGGTTCACTGTGAAATAAATCTTAAAATTAATAGTTGAAATATAAGTGATATTTGGTATTTTAAATAATATTAAATATCATTTATTTATTGAATGAAAGGGGGGCAAAACATTTTTAATATATTTGGTACTAGCGGCCCGCCCGCGGCTGCACCCGCTTAAACTACATGATTATTGATTTAATTAACAGAATTGACTGACAACTATAATGACTTCTAATATGATTTTTATTACTTTACTCTCTATATATAATAAAACAAGATATTTTGTTGTACATTTAGTAATTTTGACTGAACTGCATAGAGGGACACTTAAAAAGAATAATAGAAAGCAAAATTTTTTTTTTAATTTCTTGTCTGTCTGTCTCTCTGTCTGTATGTATGTATGGTCACGCTAATCTCCGAAAGTACTGAACCGATTTACTTAAAACTTTCACCAATTCTTTGGTTTAACTCAACTTAACATTTAAAGTTTGATACATAAAAAGATAGGTTCATTAAAAAAAATAATCGTCATTTGAATGAACTCGAGGCATTAGTTTGCCTGCTAATGTTATATAGCAATCGCGCTGGTAAGATTCTTGGCTTAAGAATGACATTCAAAACGTCTTGGTTATATGACTGTTGATAAAAAAATATATTTTTAAAGCACTATTGTTCAGAGTACAACCAATAAAGTAAACAAAATTGAATTGTTAATGAAGGTTACCTTCATAAATCATAACAGTTAAGTTTAAGTCGTAATTAATTCAATACAGGGATAAAGACCAATTTGATCTTCAAAGAAATATTAAGTAAATACATAGACGTTCGTTCGTTTGAAATAAATCTATATAAAAATGCCTATAAACCACCTTTCTACGTGTACTCTGTAATAACTACATATTTACCAATTGTACATTAAGCTAATAATATATGTCACTAATTTAAAAACTGTACAGGAGTTAATTTGCAATCATTACAGTCACTTTACAAAGAATATTATGAATCTTTCTTATACGCTTGTTATAACTTATTTATGTTGTTAGCATCTCTGTAGGGAGATTTTTACAAATTTCCGCTGCCCAAAGAACTTTGAAACATAAAATATACATATATTAAACATAACTACAATTTGTCAAAAACCCATTAGAGAATACAAAAATTCGTTAACATAAATTTTCTTTACCGTTTTATTGCTCAAACATGATATTTAATAAAAAAAATTTTGTACGGACCATGCAATATAGGGTAAAAATAGTCAGAAGTGACCACCTAAAGATGGACTTTTTCAGTTAGTCTTTAATTATACTGTATATTAAAAAGTTTCGGTTTCGTTTTCGGCCGAACCTGAGAGCATAGCCGAAGCCAAATTCGGTTTCGGCTAAAAACCATGTTTCGGTGAAATACTAATAATTATATTCAAACATTAACAGAAATAATTACCCGGGTGTCACTTGATAATGACATTCTGCTGTGAGATCTTTCTCGGTGGGCGTCATCTCGTACACGACGACGTGGTCTTGAGCGAGAAGCGGATTGTGCACGATCCCAATTGCTAGGCACTTCGTATGTCTGAAAATGTACACATTTGCTCAGGTTATATCATTTTTCTTTTTGTTAATTTTGGTATGTGAGCATGTAATGCGTTTAAATATATAAAGTATACAAATATAAATATGCAATACATAAAAACGTACATATAAATATTGAGGCCAGTCGTGGCGCAGGGGCCCTAACTGTGATTGTAAACATAATTGATTGTTGGTTCGGTTCCCACTGG
This sequence comes from Heliconius erato x Heliconius himera, assembly GCA_013421005.1. Lineage (NCBI taxonomy): Eukaryota > Metazoa > Arthropoda > Insecta > Lepidoptera > Nymphalidae > Heliconius > Heliconius erato x Heliconius himera. The sequence goes on along the minus strand of JAATLQ010023430.1, from coordinate 31,553 downwards.
TGGAAATGAAATATTTTTAAAAATTATATTTTAACTTTTTCGCTCTGGTGTCCAGGCAAAACGCAGCGTTGTGTTCCACCATTAAACACGCACTGCCTCCTGAATTCGGCCGAAAGTGGGTAACGGAGTGTCTTAACAATAGGTTCCCTCTGCCTAACCTGCTGTGCGCGGGATACAGCGTTAAAATTATTTTGATAAGAATTTCTATAAATATATGGCTCTGTTAGGAGTTCAATTTTTGTTGTTACGTTAGTAACTGCTTACTTGTGTAGAAATGCTCTGAGGCGGTGGGGAAGTCCCAGTATTAGTCCGACTTGATCTGGATAAGGGTCGCGTATCAAATTCGTGAGGTGGCGAGTTTCCAGCGGACTTTTTTTGAAAATTTGAGCTAGTGGATGATAATCGAATAGGGCTTTCTCGAGGTGGCGAGGGACCAACAGAAATACTGTGCACAGTCTTGGATTCTTGTAAAGATGATGATGCAACTTTATTATCAAAATTCGATAGTCGATTTGACGCGGCATTACTAGACGAAGGCCTTTGAATATTTTCAAGTTCTTTAGGCGGTGAAGGTCCAACTGCTATATCATGACGCTGACGCACTTTTACTATTCGTTCATTACTTTGTTCTCTAGATGGAGGAGTAGTTAATCTAGTTAGGACTTTCATAATAGGTTTGTCTTCTCTTGGTGGGGATGGTCCACAGGCTGTTGATGTTCGTTCTTTAATTGGTTTACTTTTATTGCCTCTATCTTCTGAAAACAAATAAATGTTGTTAGACAGATAATTTGCAGCCAGATTTAAATTTCTTAAAATATATTTTACTACCTACCACTTTTTAATTGAGGCTGTTGTACTATTTTACTAGAAGGCAAGGATTTTTCATTAATTTTAAGTTTTGTCATGCCATTATTGATTATTTCTGTAATAATTTTTGGCTTTACTGTTGGTGTCCGACAGCATACTGTACAAACTCGAACACCGGCTTCATTTACAAAAGTACAATGTTCACACTGCCAAGTTGAACTCGGTGGAGGCGGAGCAGGGCCTAAAGAGTCTTCTTGTTCTTTATCTTGTAAATCTAGATGTTCACTTTCAGGTTCACTTTCAGAGTCAGCATCACTTGAAGGTAGAGGTGGAGGAGATGGAGTCCGGTGTTTCGACCGTCGTGATGTGCGTGATCGCACACTCATAGCAGGTGATGGTGCACGAGAACCAGCCCGAGAGACCACTCGAGATGGAGCTCTGCTTTCGGCTGAACAAATAAAATCGTATAAAAAAATATCAGCGTCACGCGTATCCCGCATACTACAGGATAGGCAAAGGGAACCTGTTGTTAAGACACTCCGTTTCCCACTTTAATTTTTAGATAGGGGGCACAAAGTGTGACTGTAAAACCGACTGGTTGTGGGTTCGATCCCCTCTCGAGGAGATGAAAAATTTACTTAAATTTATATTTCCATTTCTTCGCTCTGGTGTCGAGGCAAAGCGCGGCGTTGAGTTCTGACACTCAACACACAAAGCCTCCAGAATTCGGTAGAAAGTGGAGAATGGAGCGTCTTAACACTAGGTTCCCTCAGCCTACCCTGCTGTGTGCGGGATACAGCGTGAAGTAGATTTATTTATTTATTATTATACAGATATACACTAAATATATAAATATTATTATCATTTCTAAATTCTTTATTTTAAAATATAACATTGTGTTTGTTATACCTCTTCTATATGGTTGCGGAGTTTGTGGTAGATGAACGTGGGTATGTGGCGGTACTCTTGGGTTGTGTGTGGCGTTTGAGCTGTGTGGTGGGCAGCAAGCTTGACTCCATGGACCTGGTCCAAACCATTGATGCTCTAAGTTAGCACAGCTGCCATATCTCCAAGGATTTGTTGCGCAATGAGCACATCCAGTACACCCAGGGCCGCCTAGTTCCATCACGGAAGTGCCTCGTCTAAGGGGTCGACCCCAGCTTTGAGATACGTTTTCTTGAACCTCCCATGGTTCTATTGGTGGTGTTTGTTGTATCTGTAATAATATAGGTATATATATCACAAGAAAATAATATCTAAATAGTATTTTTTTTATTATTTATAATCAAAACGTCAAACTATTCAGATAGTTACCATATTCGGAGGTATATTAAATCCTGACAACGATCCTCGATGCCTATTCCAGGACGAGAAATGTCCTAAAGTGTTTGTTTGATCTTGATTTGGAACAGGTGCATTTGCGTGATTAATAGCGTTTGGTAAGTATGGCATACTGCCCATGTGTGGTGTCATCGCTGGTACATTAGCCTGAGGATGTTGAATTTGCGGACGTTGTGTAGCTATGTGATTTACATTTGTTATTGTCGCCATTTGGTTCATTTGATTATGACCCCCCGAAGGCATGGTGAGCGTAGCCCTACGATGATCCAACGCAGGTGGACAGGGGCTTGCACTTAATCTGTCACCACTTATCTGCACAAACATAAGTTATAAATTTATTATTAATTGACTAAATGAAATCAGAAAAATGTATAAGTGCCTTTGGTACCTTATGTCTCCGTGGTGGTGGAACTGGCGCTGCAGTTTTTGGCGGTAGAGGAGGCCGCTCGTCTCGTAGTTGTGAAAATGGAAGCGCCTGTAATTAATTACAATATACTCATGTATTTATTATGTATGTGTTTAATAAAAAAAACTATTGAAAAGCAATAATTTAAAGATATTTCGGTATTAGTCCGTAGTCCGTTGATAAAGGCGTGAAGGAACAATTATATAATATATAGCTTAATTATATAATTTATAGAATAATGAAGGTTTTTTTTGCCTCTATTGTTATTAATACATACGTCACTTTGTAAACATAACATGTTCGATCATGGGCATGCCGCCAATATTATGACGCGAGTATTTATTTAGGACTAATCATCTCTATTAAGAGACACAAGTGTTCTAGGTGAACGCAAAGTGTTAAACATAGAACTTCAAACAAATAGGATAAATAAATTTCTTATTTCGTCGATAGGACAAGATTTTTTAAGAAAAAAAGTTTTAGATGCCCAGAACTGTCTTTTTTAAAATGCAAATAAAAATGTTATGTTTTGTAAACATGAAATTTTAACGTTGATTAACATTATTGTGTGTGATATCCACTTATGAAAACTAGCATTGTTATGTTTATTGATATATAAGTACTACACATGTAAACATAAAGTTAGTAGTGCAGTAGTTTACTACCATTAAAATTATAACAATTTTACTTGTCGCTGATGATGTCTTCGTTTGGGATGGCGATGGTACATGTCATCGCAAGATGCGCAGAGAGCTCGGCGACCGCACTCTGTACATCGCACTCGAGCGCCGCCACCGCCGCACAAGCCACAAGAAGCGCCTGCGTCTAAGGGATGACCTGGAGCAGTTTATATAGAAAATATTACAATTATATTAACAAAGTTTATCGACACAGTTAAACTTCATATTTATGCTTTCAAACTGTTTCGTTAGTGAAAGCGTTTGCAGTAGTGTGCGACTTGATTTATAGTTATATGCTCAAATTCAATTTAAAATGGTATCATACTATTTTAATAATATAGATATATTACTATTCTTCACAGTTGCAATTGATAAGCGTTATAAACTGAGCTGTTATTTCTTAAAAAAATGGATAAAAGTAATAAACATTATGAGTACCTGTAGGAGGTCTAGGTGGGGGCGGCGGCGGTGGTTGCAGCTTAGCGTTCACATACTGTTCAGTGGGGAACTCTACTACTTCGTAGTCCGGCTCAGGTTTTGCCATCGGAGCACGTTGCGGGAAAGATCGCACTGACATGGTAGGAGTTGGAGGCACCGCCATGCGCGGATCGCGCCCTCGATTTTTTAACATCTGTAAGTTTTATGTACACTGTTTATTTTCAAGTCATTTTTAGGGTTCTGGACCTCAAAAGATAAAAACGGAACCCTTATAGGCATTAACGTATCTAGAGATATTTTCTTGGGGGCGGTGGCCTTGGACTTTACTTTTGAATAGATAAAATAAACGTTGTTATTTTTATTTTTGGGGGCAATTTTTTTGTTTATTAAATTTTTGTTGTGTCGACACCAGACTATTCTGGGGGGCCAAATAAAGAACAAATCCGAAAATTGAAATTTTAGAATTATTTCTTTAATTACAATGTTATATTGTTATGTTCATTTCATACAACATGAGTGTATATACTCCAATCTCTATAAATTACACAAACCTTACGCCAATTTCTATAAATTGTAGTTCCGGTTGACCTACAATCCTGAAATTGGTACGGAAGCCTCGATGGGCGGATGCGACTCGCGCTTAACCGATTTTTAAAACTATATAATTTAATGATACAATTCGATGCCATCATGGCAGTGAAAATATTACTTTAATGAATTTTTATATTGACTAGCGTCGGAAACCAATTTTTCTTCTATATCAGTGGTTCCCAACCAGTGGTCCGCGGACCACCAGTGGTCCGCAGAAGCTTAAATATGGTCCGCGAACGATTTTAATTTTATGAGTGGGGATGGTGAGGCGAAGTTTCTGTTTAATTATCACAGTTAATTTTTATTATACCTACATGCATAGTGGTCCTTGCTACTAAGAACGATATAAAAGTGGTCCTTCATCAAGAAAAGGTTGGGAACCCCTGTTTTATATGATCACACTGAGGAGACCAGTAAGTAATTTCTTTTAAGGTCGAATGAAGAATAGAATGATTTTTTACTGAGTTCAATTTTCCCATCTAGTAAAATGTGTAAGTAGCTAACACTATTTCATAGAGTATGTAGAGTACGTAGCATGCTGAAATTACATACATCAGAAGAAAATATTTGATGCAAACGAACATAGTTTTGTAACCTACTTCTAAAGAATGTGTTTCGTGACTCGTGATCTCAGTATACGAAACAGAACTGTAAGTAAAATGTCACGTAGTTTAGTATTTAGGTTTACGTACACATTTGCTTATTTTATCACTGTTTACACTGTAATTGTAACAATTCCCGTACATAGCAGGGTAGGCAGAGGGAACCTAGTGACTGGTGTTAGGATATTTCGTTCCCATGAAGACGTTTCTGTTCCCCACTTCTACCGAATTCTGGAGGCATTGCGTGTTGTGTGGCGGAACTCAACTCCGCGTTTTGCATCGCTACCAAAGCGAGGAAATGAAAATATTTTTTTAATGAATACTATAATATGTTGTACATTATAGAATGACTCTATAAAGTTTGTTTTAATTTGAAACACCATTTGCTTATACTAACAATAAACGTAAGTAAGTTTAATTATCCCTTATTCATCTATTCTTATAGAACAAATGTTTGAATACTTTAATCATAGATTTTTCAATTGATACGAAACAGAAAAAAATGTTGAAAGAAAAAATCGGCTTAGGATGATACCGCAAGTGGTAATTGTTTTTGATTGGGTATAAAAATACATCTCCCAATTTTATTTGTTCTTTTATATAAAAGTTTGTGCAATAAACTGTTTTTTTTATTTTCTATAAGCACTACACGACGTATGCTTTGTTCTTTGTAGCTATTTTCATCATCAATTTGAAGCATAAGTTATTAAGACATAAAATAGTTAAATCACTGTTTCTCTCTAATTTAATTAGTTTCTTTTAGTGTTTTTAAGTAATGTTTAACCTTTAAGTGTATAATTTTGGAGTTTTATACATTTATGTTAGCTCAATGTTGGTATTATCTAATAATGAATAATATAAGACAAATATATAAAAAAATAAATTAGTAACGTAATAATTATTCGTTATACATATTTATAGTTAAAAAAATATTTTTTTTCCATTCTTAATAAGAGATTGCCATTTTATAAAATTATTTAATGTTCATTTCAACGATCTAATACTTTAAAATATCATTTAAGCACATCCTTTTTATAATATTAATATTTATTTTATAATAGAATTGAATCTGTGCAAAATGTATAGCAGCTGCGACCGGGATAAAGCGGGCGTTGCCGCGTCGCAAGCGCTCGTCGACCCATTTATTCCGCCTCTCACATCCCAAAATATCTAAAGTATTTACATACTCAGTGCAATATATAGGTTGCAAATTACAGAACCCATCCAATATTAGATAATCATGTAAATTATGAGTGATCATTGAACATTGAACAAATTTGATACTTGCCTTGGTGTTATCAAAATTCACTTAAACTGATAGCACTTTGAACTGTATGATTTTTCATATTTGACATATATTAGTATGTAGATAGAGTAAGGAGTTTGATATTGGAGTCACACTCGCGAGTAGATATGCGGGACGCCCTGATCGTGGCCTGAGCGTGGCCGGCGGCGCGGAGCACTGGCGCGCCGGTGCTAATCTTGCCCCCTATCCGGATAAAATTGACAGTGCGGAGACGCGTGCGCCGCCACCGTCTCTATTTCTGTTCGCGGCCGTGTTGCCCTGATTCTACTAAAATTACTACGCGCTTCTATTTCCGCACTCAACTCAATGCGCTCGTCAAGCACACCGCGAATTTCTATTTCATATAGGTCGTCGTCTTTTCGGTAATTTTCTTTCTATTTGTTCGAGTCTTAGATAATTATCATTGTAATCCATATATCTGAACAAAATAGTATTTTAACTATTTATACGCTTCTCTTCATCTATTAAAATGTTATCAATAATATATTTTTTATGTATGATTCTTATTTTTCTGTTAGTAAGTAGTTTATTATGAATCAATAATAAATGTTAGTGTAAAATTCTATATATTTCTAATATGTACAAAAGTTGTGGTGTCTTAAATCGAACAATTTTGAACTTACTGACAAATATTTGTCATACTCATAGCAACGTGATGTCAATATTTATTGTTGTATGCACACAATTAATTTGATGGTAATCAACAATGGAGATATTGCATACCTTTAAGAGACAAGGATACTTTACTGCTGAACTTTATCATTTATTTTCTAAGAAGAAACTAACTGAAACATACGATGAGGTAGGTACTTAATACTTCTGCTGTGTACATTTGTACATACATATCTACATATAGAGGAAAGGTGTACGAGATGATCACTTTAAGGGAGAATGATGATAATTTACACTAAATTGAAATTATTTTATATTTAATAGCGCTTAATTAATGCAATTTTCTCTGATTACCTGTTGGTTGAAACTGTTTGAATGTTTTGCTATTACAAAACCTTTACACAAACATTATACTTAACCACTAATGGGCCTGTCATTGCATTTGACTGCCTAAAACAAAAGTATCATAGACATTAAACTAAATTTATTTTAGTTCCCAATCATTAAAATATTGTTTTTCTTCCATAAAAATGAGTGACCACTCACTCTGCTGCTATGATTTCAATAAGGGGCGCGCTTGCAGTTTCGTTGCAAAACTTATCTCGTATGCCTTTCCCCTACTTACAGGGGACTTAGGTACATACAGTAATACACTCTAAAATATATTTTATTTGATAGTTTGATAGTTATCAATTTAAAAAAAAAATAAGATGTAGAAATTGATTAAATCCCTTATGACATTTTTTTTAATAAAAAATTAAGATATTTTATCTTAAAGGATTTCCTTGCGAATGAATCACGTTTACGTAAAAGTGATTCAAAATTACAGATCATTCCATCTGAGTATGAAAGAGAAATGAAGATGACAACTGCGGAGCGCTTACAAAGCTTAAATAATATATCGATAGAAAACATAGTGCACTGTGGTACCACTAGCAAAATTGTTCTATCATTTACTCCGCCATTGATCGTCTTCCAAAATTTTAAGCCAAATGAAAGGATTGTGGCAAAGTTTTCGGTTAAAAACATAAGTAAGGTATAAAATGTTTATTTTTCTCTACCTTAGAGATTTTTTTTCCTTGGGATTTTTTCAATAAGGTAATAAGACATGTTCATCTTTATGCATATACTAAAATTAGAGGGAATGGCAGGGTGAAAAGTGTAGAAACACTTTTCACCCTTCGAGAGAGAGACTTAACTTTTTAGAGAGTGACGGGAATAATAACATTACAACATTTGTTAATAATTAAAAAAAAGACTGTGTAATAGTCTCTTTTATAGTTACTAATGAACTTGACTTAATTATTATAAATTTTTGAGGTAGAGTCCAACTTATTTGAATATGGTGTGTAAAGAATCATCTTATTTCTTTGTTAAACCTTGTGGAGGACAATTACTATCGCGGCTAGCTCCCGGTATCAGTGTGACGTTTGCTGTCACGTTCCAGCCCGTACAGTATGAAGATTATACACATAGAGTAACATTCTATACTGACTTAGATCAATATGTGGTTCCTTTAATTGGTAATATATATTTTTATTCATTTCATTAGTAAATCTAACAGCATGATATTATATCATATCTATAGATTTTGGATTATTTTTTGTTTATTTTAAAGACTTATCTCCATTACATATAATTTGAGTAGATGGAGTAGAATGGACTAAGGAAGTCTGTAGTAGAATCAATTTTTAAAAAAATTATTCAATTTTCGCATAAAATTGTATCCAAGTACTTTTTTCAGTAATATATATTTTTTATTTTTAGCAATGGGTCCAAGACCTGTATTTGATTTTCCCGATCAGATTATTATCCCAAAAACACCATTGAAGATTGAAAATTATTCTATGTTGGCTATTCACAATATAGGAACGGTACCGGCAGGCTTTACTTTAACAACTAAATGGTTATTAACATTATAATATGTAGTTGTAACGTAATATCTATGATATTAGTATGAAAATTTTAATTTTAGTTAAGAAAGTAAAAATGAATGCTAAACATTAGTTACTTACATGTGAAGAAAAATTATTAGCTAGACTTTACAAACAGCAAAAAAGTAATTTAATACTTAATTATGTTGAATATAAATATTGAATGTTGTTGATGATATTATTATTTATTTTTAGTCCCTTTTCTGTTCATCCAAAATCTGCTTATTTAAACCCAAATGAGAGAATTGATGTTCGAGTAGCATTTAAAACAATGCATCTCGGGGACACGCAGGGTATCATGAATGCTATTTTTGAAACGGGTAAGTCGTATTGATGGATATTTAAATGTATCTTTATTTTTTTACCCGACTGCGGCGAGGCTCAAAAGGAGGATTGTTTTTTAGCGTCTTTATATGTACGTGTGTATGTTCGTTTCTTTGTTCTCTTGTCACTGTTAAAGCAGTAAACCGATTTTGATTAATGATCCGTTGTTGGATTTGTCTTGATGGCGCGAGTGTTAGTATAAGTATATTAATTTAGTTTATGCAGTCAAGTTTTTATTTTATTTATAATTCTATTTGTTTTTTCTTTTAATATTGTTTTCGCTTTTCCCGCATCGCACTGTTAGCAGAGAGAATCTAGTGTTAGGATGCTCCGTTGTCCACTTTTTCCTTGAAATTCTAAAAATTTATTCGCACTACGTACTACGTTTAACGTTGCAGTTTGTGTCACCTGAGCGTTAATATGAAAATAAATTCATTCTACCGGATGGGGATTCAATCTACAATCATCGCGTTTAAAGCCAAACGATTTCCCATTATGCCACAACGGCCTATTCACATATTCTCATAGAAATAAAACCATCATCCTAATATGTCGTAATGTAGAAATAAAATCTAATTTTAGCAAAAATAACTAGAGCAACTAACACTAGAAAAAATAATTAGTAACTAATTCTTTCAATTACTTCAATGTATACGATTTTAATATAATTTTGTGTTTAAAAGGTGAAAATTTTCGTATCAAATTATTTGGCTCTGCACACACTGTCAATATAGAACTGGAAAAATATGTGGTACGGTTTTTAGACACATTCAATACGATGGCCAGACAACAGACATTCAAAATAAAGAATAAATCTGACTTCGTCCTCACCTACGCCTGCATGAAAAATAGTTGCGTGTACAATGGTCTGATAATTAAATTATATTGAAATATCTTTGCTTTTAAAAAAAGTTAAAATTTTTATTAAAAAAAACAACTTGTAGATTTTGAAGAAAAATTAAAGTTGGCTACAACATTTTACGACTTTAAAGAAAGTGAAAAGGCGAAATGTAATAAATTAGTATACTACGATGTGTTAAGTAGTGACGAACATGAAAGAGTGTATACGAGAATATTTATTGATGAAATACATGCGCTAGTGGCAGACGAGTCTTTATTATTTCAAAATGCGCATATATCTGTCACGCCCAATGTAAGTAATAACCGAAATATACAAATTAAAATAGAGAATGTTTCAGATTTCTTTCTTATATAATGATTAAACTATTAACTAGTACCTAATGGCCAATAAATCATTGAAAGAATTTCCAAAAACACAAAAAATTTTCAAAAACGTGCGCTATTTATATTTTTTTGTTTCTCGATCAATATTTTATTTATAGTCATTAAATCACAATTTACAATTATATTCTGTAAATAATCTTTAAATTATATGTAATTTAAGAAAGGAAAGCTCTGGCCCAATAAGACAACAGAGTTGACTATATCATTCTCTCCCAAAGCCATAGGGGAGTTCGAATCAGTTGTATACTTGGACGTGGACGGTGTAAATGACCGAATTCCTTTGAAAATAGTCGGCACATCATTACCACCTCTCATAACTTTGAACTTGGAGACGCTGGAAATGGACCGAGTGTATATAAATAAAACCTATAATTATAAGATAATCGCTACAAATAAAGGTTTCATTGTTATTTAATTTAAAGTATGATTTTAATTTTCTTTGAGTTCATGGCAGCAATGTGATAACTTTAATACCCAGAAGGAAATACTTAAAAATTAGATAAATTTTAATGAATCAAAATGAATATAGAGCTCAACAAAATTAAAAATAATTTGCTTTACAATTCCTAATAAAAAAAATACAATTACAATTTGCAGGACATATAAATGGCCTTATCGTTTATAAAGTCGTCCCTCCTTTATTTGGGAGTATCATTAGCTGCGATCCACACATGCTCTGCCTCAGGCCAGGCGACAGTGATAGCTTCGACATATCCTTTTTAAACTCAAATCAAGGACCATTTTTTGAGGAAATTCATTTTATAATACGGGATACCAATGTTGTTATAAAGTTATATTTAAAGTAATTTGTTACTATTACTATTCAGATTAATATGACATATATTTTAAAATATCTGTAGCTGAGTTATGATTTAATTTGTGACATTTGTGATATTGACAAAAAATCTTTGCTGGTTAAATATAAAATAAAGTTTACTCACTGGGTAAATATATATACCTTAGAGCAGTGTGTGCTTATAATTTATATTCAAAATTAACCATGTAATAATAAGAGGAGTAATATTTAAATATTTAACATTTTAGAGGGGTCGTGGTATATCCATCACTGATGTTTAGTACACCATGCTTAGATTTTGGTTTAGTTAGCTTGGGTAAGTCAATTTCTTTTTATTTTATGAATTTCTTTAGATTTTTTCTTGTTATTAAACATATTTATTATATTTTAAGGTGTTCCAAAAACATTAGAGCTAGACGTTATAAATGAGTCTCAAGTTGATGTCGATTGTAGTGTAAAAATATCATCCGATGGTCCAGAAATGAGTAGTATCACGCTAACTGATTATTCTGTAGCGGACCACCCTAAACCTTCCGTGCCTCAGTGGCCGAGAGAATTCGATATAGAACCTTATAAAATACACATGTCACCTGAATCAAGGATATCTATACGGGTATACTTTGTTTGTGTAGCCGTTTACATTATGTGTTTACATTATGTTTTTTCTACATGTGGCAGAAAATTTGATAAAAAGGAACTCCCCCCCTGAACGTTCCCCAGATATCGATTCAAAACCGAAAACAATTCAGCATGGGTGTAATGAGTTCTGTATTTATCTTTCGTAATTAATTTATTTTCAAAATGCCTTTCAAGGTAACTCTAACAGCGAATCTGATAAGAGCTAATCAAACGTCTCTTGAACTGGAGTTAGACAAATCGGACAGTCCGCCTATAATATTACCGGTGACTTTTAATGCTAGAGTGCCGATGATAACTCCCGCACCCGATATAAAGTTGAGAGCGTGTTTCTTAGATTTTACATATAATCAGGAAATCAATGTGGAGTGTAAAGATTTTTGGGGATATTTTGTATTGGAAAAACCTGAGGTAATAATGTCTGTTTTAAACTGAAGACTTCTATAATTATTTTTTTTAGTCGTATGTTTTTATGAAAATAAATATATATTTTTAATTGTACTTCTGCTACCGGCACTAGTCAAATTTCATTACTACTACATTTTGAGTTTGTAAGAATATGATATTTGAGGCCAGTCATGGCGCAGCGGCACGAGGTGTGACTGTAAAACCGACTGGTTGTGGGTTCGATCCCCACGCGAGGAGATGAAATATTTACTAAAATTTATATTTCCATTTCTTCGCTCTGGTGTCGAGGTTAAGCGCGGTGTTGAGTTCTGCCACTCAACACGCAATGCCTCCAGAATTCGGCAGAAAGTGGGGAACGGAGTGTCTTAACACTAGGTTCCCTCTGCCTATCCTGCTGTGTGCGGGATACAGTGTGAAGCTGGTTTTAAGAATATGATATATTCTATGTATTATAAAACATGTAAATTATATAAAGTAAGAAAGTTTAGACAGCAAGCTAATGTTAGATTGGGTACAATTCAAGGTGTTACGAATGACAATTAACGGTGTGATTCATGTCTTGCTCACGCGCCAGACCACTCGAAGCTCAAGTTTCCTATACTTTTTATTATAGTTATATTTAGATAATACAAGTACAAGTTAGGTAATAGAATGTATCTATCTTTACGTCTCTTACCAATTTAAAACCATGTTTATGTTTTAACATAAACATCGAAGAAAATGTTATCAAAGTATTCTTTACTAAATTACTAAATTAATCCGGTCACATCTCAGTACGGTGTAATTTCTATTCGATTATTACACTCATTGTAGTTTCCTTGGAATATGTAGAGCATTCTTAAAATGTAAATAGATTTGAACTCATAAATTATATATTGATCCTGGTGTTAAGATACTCTGTTTCCTCACTTGCCGCCAAACCTACAATGTTTACAGTCAGACGCTGTGCCGCTGCGCTACGGCGGGCTCAATATATATGTATATCCCAAATATATATTTTTTGTTAACATCCTTCAAATGTGTGTGAATTTGCAGACTGATTCAGCCTTAGAGGTAGATGTTGTATTGAAAGAAGGATTAATTGAACCGAACAGCACAATAATACTGCCAGTTACTATAAAGACTAGTGTTCTTGGCATTTTGGAATATGACGTTCGGTATTCTTCTTATTTAGATTCTTCTAAATATTATTTTGTTTCGGTTACATGCACCCTCAGCAGTTTCAGAAATACACTGAAAAGAATTATGTATCACTTCTGTAGTTCTCTATTTCCGCTCTAATATTATTTATTAGGTTGAGAAACTCATCATTGCATTACATTAACTCTATTTACAATAGAGTAAACTAAAATAAGTTAAAATAGTAATTAAAAAAATGTTGTTATTTTTTATTTTCATGTTCAAATTTTGTAAATTTATTTGTACATTTTTAATTACCCTCGCGGTGAAAACGAAAATCTGATAAGCACTTATTAAAAGCCCAGATAAAAAATAAAGTTTATTTTTAATATCTTTTCAAATAATAGCACTGTAATTATAATTTCACTTATACGATTTTAAATAATCTTTAAGTTATTAATCACATTAAATTACAGGTTAAATATATTTGGTTTATCCACACCAGTGGATGTGTGCCATATAACAGTATGCGGAGTCCGACCAATCGTTACGTGCAGCCCTACAGCCCTTCACTGGGGTCAAGTTAAACTATTAACACGAACTCAGAAGACTTTGATACTTTGTAACGATTCTCCCGTGGTTGTCAATTTTAAAATATTCTTGGTAATACGTTCGTTTTTGGTTTCATTCTTGTTCCTACTACTTGTTGTACTAATTTGCTCAATCCTAGAAAATTATCAGATTTGTCAAATTGGTAATTGGTATTCATTTGACACAAAAACTTTTAGCTCTTAAAAAATTACATAAATGTACCATTACATATAGAAAAAAATATTCTTATTCTATATAAAAAAATATTTTGTATGGCTCGAGATATTCTCGAACATGGTAAAATTACGGACCATGCAATATAAGGTAACTTGTTAGCAATGAAAAGTTTGTGTGTTAAAAAGTTTCAGTTTCGGTTTCGGTTTCAGCCGAACCTGAGAGCAAAGCCGAAGGTTCGGTTTCAGTTTCGGCGGAATACCTTGTTTTGGTCGGACACTCAAAGTTTTTATTTTTTCAGCTTAATCGTGATGGCCGGTGGCAAATTTCGCCAATGGAAGGTCATATAGAACCAGAGTCGGAAAGCGAACTATCGGTCACATTGTACTTAATCGACGCAGATAGCTATTCTAATAAAGCTGTTATTCAGTTAGAAAAAGTTAAAGATATTGTAAGTTTAAAATATCATTCATACACAATTTATTGATTTTGTTTTGACGTACTGTATAATTGTAACTGTATTTAAAAATATAACTTATATCTTCATAGTTTTTCATATCATGTATGGTAGTTAACAAGGTAAGGATTAATTAATTATTATACATCATCCCTGAATTTTCCAATCTCCCTTCAGGGCCTATGCGCCTTGTTTTGTTTATTAACATTTAAAAATAACATAAAATTAGCAGCAGTATATTATTGATTATTCGTATTCAGTCGATGGACAGTAAATATATTCATCTGTATCATATTTTTATAAATATTTTGACTCTAATTGATTCATTACCTTTTAGTTAGTGCCACTGTCAGCAACTGGCGAAGGTACAAGTATAATAGTAGGTGAAAGCAATGACAAAGTAAACCTTGGCCGCCATTTTACTAAAATACCATTAAATTGTAAAGTTGTTATGGAAAATTGTGGCACTCGCATGCACGCTTTGGAATGGAGCGAGCATTATAAAGCTCCTAAAAGTAAACAGCAGACTTCGTTAGTACTCAAGTTAATTATTCATTTTTACAAAATAAATAAAATTTATTACAAATAAATGCTTAGTTACAATATAATTGCATTTAGTTACGTATGCACTTAAAAAAATGTATAATAACATAATGGTCGAATCGAACTATTAATCAATAAATATTTAATTAAGAATCACGAATATTGAATTCTATATTGTAGGGGATTTTTTCATATGGACCCGAGAATATTCAAAATGGCAGCAGGAGAGAAATTGGAACTAACAATAGGTGGTTTGTCGTATAAAGTAGGATTTATTAATGAAATGTGGTACTTAGTTGGGAGTGTCGAAGGTATCAATAAAAAGGAATTACTATTGGAATGCCAGGTTGTTGCTGAATTTGTCGATCCAAAAATTGAACTATCATCATCTGTGGTCGAATTTCAGTATGACTATGGACCTTATAATGAATTTTACAAATTAACTGGTAAGGCTCCATAACGACTTACTAAATGTTAAAAATGTATTATAAACTACATTAAGTAATATTTTTTTAGATCTTGTGACTATTAAAAATGTTTCGAAGCTGCCATTGGACACAGAAATAAGCGTTAAACCACCATTCGCAATAATACAAAAGCGTACCGGGTACAAAGTTTCACCTCATGAAGAAAATCTCTGTGGATGCGTTTGTTACAAAGAGTCCGACTTAAATATACCGTCTATTTATAATGGAAATGAAAAAGAATCTCGAGTTTTCATTGACTATTTGACTTTAAAACCCGTCAATCCCTTACGAAAAGGTCCTCTACATTTTTTCCAAGATATAAATAAAATTAAATGGGCATTTAAGCTTACTCATTTAGTAGAAGAAAGGTTAGAAGATCAAGACGTAATAAAGTTACAAATTTTATTTGATACTAGTGAACATTTGTCACTTAAATCTCGTGTTTACTGTGATTTACTGCGAATTAAATTTAAAGGACACAAGAATAAGGTATGTAGGTGCATTTGAAGAAAAGCATACGATCATCCTAATTAATAAAGGCTATAATTTTTTCAATTTTTTTAAATGTTTCTAGGATGGAATAAAACTAATAGGTCAAATTAACTTTCCTAATTTACTCATTTTGTCTCCTAAAGTTGACTTTCAATGTATTCCAAATGGCAGTATTGAAAGTAGAACTATCAAAATACAAAATGTTACTCCTTTACAAGCCTGCTATAGATTTAACTGGAAAAAGTGTTTTATAAACATGACAGCCGTAAGTTTTATACATTTAAATACAATATAATTGAAAAATTATTAATTAAATCTTTCATATTTTTCTTTTAAATAAATAAAACTTTGATTATATCAGCCCGAAAGCTTCATTTCAACAAGTAAATCTAGCTTATATGAAGCTTCTATTATGAAGCCGCCTATAAGATCATTAACGAGTGAGTAAAATTTGCTGTCTATAAGTGTAATATGCTATTTATTTTTAAAATAACTCATTATGTTTTTTATGAATTCGATAGATGTTGCAGAACTCACTGAAATTTTAGCATGTCGAACGCCAATGGTGTCTGTTGTCAGCTTATCCCATGTCACAGACCTACATCATACGCATCACCTTAATGCTGATGTTAATGCTAACTTACCACACCCTCAAGATGCATTGTGCTCGAATAGTGCATGTGTACTAGATATTCCTTCTTTTGATTATAGATCTATGAAGAAAATAACTCCTATGCTAGACAATGAATATGAATTAGAATTCGAATGGAAACATAAATTTTCAAAGCTTGATAAGAGAGATTTTATTTCCGTGAATGATGTATTCCAGCTTATTCCCCATTCAGGATTACTAAAGCCTAACGAGATACAATATATTAATGTGGTTTTTAAGCCTAAACCAAATATTAATGTTCGCGCTTTATTAGAATGTGAAGTTTTAGGAGGGCCACCGGAGTCGATTATAGTTACCGGTCAAAGTGCAAATTTAATGTACCAAATAAGTACACACAGAGTTAATTACAAAATACGTTCGTTTCATGAAAATGCAACGCAGCAGTTGGATATTTTAAATGTTTCACAATTACCATTTGAAATAAAAACTTACTTAACTGAAGCAAAATGTAAATATGATTTATATGGTAATATTCTAAATTTAATACCCTCAGAAAAGCTTTTAGAACCAGAAGAGCAAATAGATATTAAAATTGAGATTAGGCCTGGTGTAATGGGATATTTTCATAGAACTTTTTTATTAGAAATTGGCCATTTACCAGTTTTTCCTATTGAAATTTTTGGATGGGGTGTTATACCACAAATTTATTTGTCATTGCCAAGACCAGCGTTGTTAGAGGTTTTATATTTATTTGAAAATAAGTGAAATATGTTTTAATTAAAAATCTATAATTAAAATCCTGTAATACTTTTTTGTTTAGCTTGATTCGTCCTTGGGGTATAAGGCAATATGTACGTTAACTTCAGAGTATTTAGAAGCCGTTAACGAAATGTTTATTCACGATAATTCAGAACATTTAAATACGCCGTTAGGAGAAAGATGTCTTGAAGAATCGTTTTTTCAGCAAGATTGGCACATATGCTCTATTTGGGTGAGAATTTTATTTAGCATTTTCTATATCAATTACTAATCCGAATCAATTTTAATTTGCTAGTTTTATAACTAGCAAATTAATTCCAATTATTTTAGGATACTTATGCAAATTTTATATTTTAGGATACTTATCCATCAGTGATGGATATTGATTTGGCTATAGAAAGGTTGCTGGCAACAACTTACATCTCTGTGCATCCCGAAATATTAAATTCCTATTTCTCATCATCAAAGATGGGACCGATATCTGGTTTCTTTACGATTCCTTATGTTATTGACTATGGTGTGATAATTACTGGAACTACTGTATGTATTTTTATAATTGAATTTTTAAGTTTCACTGTAGAGATTACTCTAATAAGTAACAATTTAAGGTACAATGTACCGTCGATGTCGTCAATTATGGCCCAATACTTTCAAAATTGCATATCGTAAAAGGCACTCACATTCCATCTTGGTTAGGAATAAAATTGTGTGGAAAGTTGAGCCCAGGAGAAAGTGGAAAGCTTGAAGTTACATTTTCACCGACTTCATTAGATTTTATTGAATTAGAACAAAATGTGGAGACGTCATTTAATATAGAGGTGTGGTGACTTAGTTAATTTCATTTATTAATTAAGTATGAGGCCAATCGTAACGCAGGGGCAATTGAAATCTTTTATATTTTCACTTCCTCGTTTTGGTAATGAGGCAATGCCTCAAGCAATACTTCATAAACCTGCGGGATACAGTGTAAAGGAGAAACTATTTAAAAAAATAAATAAAAATATATAACATAAAACATAATTTTTTTTCATCAACACGTATTTTCTGCCTTTTACAAGATTGACGCTGTTTTTTTCGTTGTTAATTCACTTCACCGAGAAAGTTGTAACGACAATGTTAAGTGTCTGAATTTTGAGTGTCGCAAGCGCACAAGCGTACAACTATAAACACGTCGATTGTGGGTTTCGATTCCCACGAGAACGCAGTGTTTTAATACTAGGTTTACAGGTCCCCTCTACCTATCCTATGCTATGTGTGGGAAACACCGATAATTTATGTTTTTTCTCAATAGTAGTAAAAGGAAAAGAAGCGCCAAATAATAATTACGTATATCCCTTTCGTCAACTGTCATTAACCTTCTTCCACTATCAACGATGCTATGTTTCCAAGGTCAACTGAGGTCTCCTACTGCTTGGCTTTCCACCCACTCTTTTCCTTAAGTATTTTTTGGGGTCAAATTCTAATTTAGAAATATTGTCTTTACGTTAAGAAAATGCATACAGAATGGGCCACGATTATCTACAAAATCATATTTTTTTTTATTCTGAAGGTTCCATATGGCGTTACGATACCTGTACAAATAAAAGCTTTATGCGCCGTGCCTTACTTAATGTCGAACGTCAAAGAAATAAACTTTGGTTCTGTAAGATGTGGTGATAAAATTATATCTTCAATACCACTTAAAAATGTGTAAGTAAAAAATATTTTTTTAAATTGTTTGAAGCAACAATAAGTGTCTTTATAAATGTAATTTTCTTGTAGAGGAAAGCCAAGTTGTATATGGTTTGTAACGCTGCGACTAAAATCTTCTGGTCCTAATGCAATGGCAGTACTTGAGAGTTCTGGAAAATATGAGCCAAATGAAGGAGGGTGGTTAAGTATAGCTTTTAAGCCGACCGTGGAAGTGAGTTGAAATATTTATTCCTAATAGAAAATTGAATCCCAATTAATTACTGCTAATATGTTTAAAACGCTAAAATAAAAAAAAGAAATCCGAACAAAAACAGATTGGAAATTAGCATAATACTAGTCATCACTCAATATAAAAATAGCTTGACATGAAAAATTGTCACGTTCCGCCTGAGCGGAGTGTGCAAGCGAGAACGCGAAACAAGCAACAGAGAGGCACGATCGGCCTAAGCAGTTGGCTTGTGATGCATTTATCTATTTAAATGGTATTGTGGATTGTGTAACATTGTTACTAGTAATTAATCTGCACAATTTAAGTAAATAAAATATTAGACTTTAACTAATTCAAACATCTAAATGGTAATTTATCAAAAAAAAAATGAATTAACTCCGATCCGCAACCAGATTTTTTTAATTTTAATATATATAAATATTTTAATTTTGCTGTTCATTGTTGCTGCTTATTAATAATATTCGATAATATTCTCAGATGTTATACGAAGGTCTCCTGGTTTTTAAATTTCATATGAATCCTAACAGAATGATAATACCCGTCATTGGACAAGGAATTTTGCCTCAAGTGCATGTTATTGGCTCAAATATCAATTTTGTGCCAACACTTCCTTGGGCTGAAACAACAGAAATTTATTTTGGACTTACAAATCCATGTCCGTTTCCAATTGAACTTATAATAGCACATAGCGATAAGTAAGAAGTTTGTAATTGAGTTAATTATATCTAAAAAATATAATAACATTTATTCAATAAAGATACTGACGATATCGTAGGTTATGGAGAGAGGAGGACGAGGTATATCAGTTACTTTATAAATATTATAACAAGCCGGAGGAGATGCTTTTACCAGCCATAGAACCCGGTTCTGGAATTCCAAAAGAAATTACAAATTTTTGCAATAAATTCAAAGAACGAGTGAAGAAGTAAATTATGACTTATTATTTCTATTATTTTTATTTGTTTGAATAAGTGAATATTATTTTTGTAGTAACATATTAGAAATTAATAAATATTTTTGAACGTTATTTACAGATGTAAAGAGGAAGAATATCAATCAACTATTCCTCTAACAGTACGTGCATCAACATCATCAAGGTACTATTATATTATTTTATCCAGAAATGGTGGTCTATTAGCTTTATCTATTTTAACTTGACAATATTAAAATAGATATATCCAAAATATTTTCTCAGTTTTAGTAAGCTAAAATGTTTTCTAATTAACAAAATTAAGTTAATTATATGTAACTATATATTGTATACTATGTACATATATATCTAAATATATGTAACGTATACCTAAGCTTAATATTTTAAGCATATGTATAATTTCAAAACGTTAATTTAGATATTCTTTTACACATGTATTCCATATTATTTTCTTTGCTTAGCTAAGCACACGCTGCGTCCCACAGAATGGCCAGAGAGAACTTAATGTTGGGACTTTCCGTTCGAGTGTCTCATAACCGTCGCGTTTATAGACGCTTTGCCACTGCACCACGACAACTTCATATTATTTTCACTTTGCATTATTTATTGTCTTACGTATAGTTAAGAAGTAAATAATATATGTTTTTAATATTTTAATGCATTAAATAATAATCAACAGCTTTGTTTCAGAAAAGCAAAGAGTCCAAGAACTACAGCTAAGTCCGTGGCTGCAAAAGAAGCCGCTGCACCTAAAGTACACAGAACTGAAAATGAAATTGTGACAGGTTAGTTAATACATATAAAGTACAAAATCCAAAATTATTAAATATAAGTATTTTTTAATTACTTATGATTTTTAAAATACTTTGGAAATAATTTATGTGCTTTTATAAAATTTGTCCTATAGACGTGATGAAGGAAATGAGAGAAGCTAAAGTTGATCCATTAGAGGAATGCGTTAAAGCATTTGAAACTGTCGCAAGTGTCAGTGACACAAGTAAACATTCAAACGGAATTTTAATTTTCATGCACGGATCACCTTGTGAAGGTTATTTAATTATTAAATGTTATGGAAAATATAAATAAAAAAATGTAAACATTACAACTTATTACAACGCAAAAATTATAATTTATGGCTTCATTGATATAATATTAGCAATGACTTACATATGTAAATTATTAAAAAAGCGAGCCACGATTGTTAGTTTTTTTAATCACATTGTAACTAAATAATAAGTACCTATTATGTAATCTTTTATCAACATATGGAATTTATGGTAAAATTACAGAAGTTCAATGTCAAGAAATGGCATATACTATTGGGAAAGCTTTGTCGTTACCGACCATCAATATAGACTTGTGCATCGTAGATGCGTTATGCGTTTGCGATTGTCCAGCGAAATCAGTACTTACACAAGCCATCAACGAAATGTATGAGATTTCACGTAAAAATATAGCAAAAGTGGATTCTGATGAAAAAGAAGAGGCCGAAGGTATAAAGCTATGAAATAAAATTTACTAATCTTTTGTATTTCTTTTTTTTTTTTCGGTTATTTAATGTTTTAAGTCTCGTTAATTTAAGATGGTCATACGTGAAAAAAAAGACTTGTGTCTAAAAAATATTACTAGACTTATAATAGATTTTTTTGTACATCTTGCATGTACAGACAGATCAGTGACATTTTTATACTTATCCCACATAGCCTAGCCTAGCAGAGTAGGCAGCAAGTCAGGAACATAGTGTTAATACTCAGTTTAACTTTTTCCGTGGCAATTTAAGACACTGTGTGTTTAGTGACGGAACGCCGCGGTTTGCATTCCAGAGCAGTGAAATAAAAATAATTTATTCCCTGAGTGGATATCGAATCCACAATAATCGCTTTTACAGTCAGTGAGTTGGACACTGCCACTTTGGCCTCAAAGTATATAAAGCATGCATGTGTATTTAATTATTATATGAAGTTAATTTAATTGTCAAAAAATCAATCAAAGCTAGCTAGCTAGCTAAATAGATGCACTTAGGGTCCAGGGCTAGGCTAGGCGTATATAAGCTATATGGGACAGTTTATGTATAGATACATTAATATTTTGCAGCCGTACCTGAGGAGACGGATGATAGTTTTGATATGTTGTTGAAGAAAATTGAAATTTTAGCAAACTATAAAAATATGAACGCTCCACGTTCTAAAGCAAGTGATAAAAAGAAAAAAAGATCTCCTAATTCGTCCATTGTATCACATTCAGTTCTTGGTGCAATGGGATCCACAACTATGTTTCAAATGGTAAAATATATAATTATTCTAATAGAACATTTTTATGGACTCTTATTTTAATTTAGAATTGAAAAGATATTCCAATTATTATTACTTATGTGAACCATTTGTTACTACAATTTAAATGGTTTTTGCTTAATTTAATTTGCGCAGGAATTAATAGAAGAACTACTATCAACGTATTTTAAACTACCAAAATTTGATAGAGGGTTTGTTGTGGACTCGTTGACCAGTATAGTTCTAAAAAGTCCGCCTGTAGCACTAACGACACTTATCAAATGTAAACACCAGATATGGAACATACATTTAATATTATGCCATTCAGATTTTAATAAGTGGGCTCAGAAATATGAAGAAAATCAACGGGAGAACGAAGATGTTGATGAGTAAGAGTTCTATTTTTATACTCCGTTTCAACTTTTATTTATATTAGTCGGCATAGTCAGTATAGTTAGTAGTATTACAACATATGTCAACAATATATTATCTGTTTTATATTGTACATTATGTAATATTACTATTTTAGAAATGTATCTAAGATATATGATGAGGAAGAAATAGAAGAAATCATTGACTCTTTTGATAATATGGAAGCTGAAGAATATGAAAACGCAAATCCTGAATTAAAAACTTTATATATTGACTATGGCTTAGAGGAAAGGCGTTTGAAACATTTTGCAAAATGCAGGTAAATTAATAAAAGATATTTATATCTTAAAATAGTTATTTATGAAATAAACTAAAAAATAATATTTATTCTAAAAATTTTCAGTTCGCCAGTAGAAGTTGTATCTAAAGAAAAAAGTACGCGAGGTAACTAAAGTTCTCGAAACAATTTTATGATTTACTACGATTATATATTATATCTAATGCATTATTTACAGATCATAGTAAATTAGTATTACCTACAGATAAGGAAGAATCAAAAAAGAAAATTAAAAAAGATGACATTAAAGGTAACTTTGTATTTATATCATCCCAAAGAAGTAATTAATTTTCTCTTATTCTATAATTATTCAGTTGGTTTAAATTGTTAATTCATGTTTTATTTATTGTATAACAATAGTACTAAACATGCAATATGTATATAAAAATACGTGTACACCTGAGGTCGATGACGTCACTTTGGTACTGTGCGAGATTGCCTTTTTTTAGTTTACCTTTTTTTAGTTTACCTTTCTTACTTTACTATTGATTGATTAAAATTTTGGTGCGGTATATTAATATAAAAAAAATGAGGCCAGTCGTGGTGCAGGGGAACAAAGTGTGACTGTAAACGCGACCGGTTGTGGGTTCGATCCCCACTCGAGGAGATGAAATATTTACTTAAATTTATATTTTCATTTCTTCGCTCCGGTGTAGAGGCATAGCGCGGCATTGAGTTCCGCCACTCAGCACGCAACGCCTACAGAATTCGGCGAATAGTGGTTAGCGGAGTGTCATAACACTAGATTCCCTCTGCCTACCCTGTTGTGTGGAGGATACACCGTAAAGCTGATTATTAAATATAAATAAAAGTATACACAATGGATTTTAGTGAATAAAAAAATAACAATAAATAATTGGGACACTGACGCAACCGTACAAGCGCGGGGAGGTGACAGGTGTGGGGAGGGGCTTCATATTTCAGATCTACTTATTCAATATCTACAGATAATGCAGCTGTATTATAATCCACTCATACATATTATATATACCCTTCTTGATCTGACTGATAAAGTGTGATTTACTTGTTTTATAACTTACTAATTATGGGTTTGTTCTAGTTAAACTGACAAGTGAATATGTAATGATGAATACTAAATATAATGACTATATGAAAAATACATTTGAAAATCTCATAAACGTAGCTAATAATTGGGTATTAGAATTGGCAGACGTAGGAAGCCCTTTGTATGGATTCACTGGTCGTGTAATTAACTCAGCTCAGAAGAAAAATAAGAAGAAATCAGAGATGCAAATACAGGTGGTATATATATAAGGAGAATTTGTTAAAATGTTAAAGTCGATTTTTATTTAAATTCTGAAAAATAATAGCCTTAAAAGGCGGGCTATTTTAAAGTCGCTAGGTCATGTGGGCTCTGGCTAAGCTATGCTTGAATTTCAATTTCAGAAAAAGTTTACGACCTCCAATTTTTGTACCGAACCATCGGTGGCTAGCCCGACTCGCGCTTGCTCTTAATTTTTGCTTAGTACCACTTAGAATCAGTGACAGGTTAAAGATATTTGATAGTTAGGAAATAAATAAAATCTTCAATATAAACGTCTTGCACGGCTTTTCTGGTATTTTAGTTTTTTATTACTTCCAATAATTAAAAATATTATTACTTTAGTATTTATTTTTGTCTTTGGTCCTAGTAACTAATTAGATCTATAGTAAAATTTATTGAGAAATAATATGGATATATTATACATATATATTATTTGTGTTACCAGATGTCAGACGTGAGTTTTTCTGAAAGAGGCTTTCCACTAACATTTGTTACGTGTCCATGTCTTCGATATAAACAAGCTTTGATAAATATGTTCTTTAAATCAAATGAAGTTCAGGAATCTTTAAAAAATGAGGAAAAGTATGACATTTTAAAGAGTTCTATCAGCAAAAAGTCATATACAGTCTTACTTCCGAAGATATTCCCAGTGATAGCTTATGAAAAACCATTAGAATGGCGCTACTTAGACGAAGTGCCGGTATGCGAATTATAATAATAATTTAACAATTTAGTCAGTTTCACGCTGTATCCCGCATATAGCAGGATAGGCAGACGGTACCTAATGTTCTTAATATTAAAGACACTCCGTTCATTACTTTCCACTGGATTTGCCGAGGCATTGCGTGTTGAATGCCGGATGGAACTCAACGCCGGGCTTTGCCTTGATGCCATAGCGAAGAAATGAAAATATTAATAAATAATAATTCATACTCGTAACATGTAAACTATGGTTGTGAATAAAATTTATTATTAATATTGAAATTTAGGTAATTATTTAATTATTATTTAAGAATAAATATCCGTATTTTTAAAATAATAAAAGATAGTTTCTCGTTGAGGCGTTAAGTAAATGGTAATTAAGGTCTCTTGAGTGCGGCCGCAGTACCATTACTATAATTTGTTTAGTTACAAGATTTTGTTATATTTTTATTCTTGACCAAATGAATAAATATACATTAAGCATTTTTTTATTTAGATAAAAAAATGCGAATGCAATCAACTCACAGATTTAAATTTGCTGGATGATACAACACAAGACAATGTTTTGTACATTCTTTCCAAGTGGCATTGCGAGTGTGGAAAAAAGGTAATTCAGTACGATATAATAATATATTTTAGCTTCACGCTATATCCCGCATTTAGCAGGGTAGAGAGTAGGCAGAGGGAAGCTGGGAACCATGTGTTAAGAAATTTCGTTTCCAATTTTCTGCCGAATTCTGGAGGCATTGCGTGTTAAGTGTCTGAAATTAACGCCGCGCTTTGCCTCGACACCATAGCGAAGAAAATGAAAAATTTCTCACTCGAGGTAATGAAATATTTATATTTTATATTTCATTCCCTCGAGTGGGAATCGAACCTACAGCCTGTCGCGTTTACAGCCACACTTTAAGCTCCAGCGTCACGAATTCACGACTGATACCCGATACGATATAATTATTGTAAGATATGTGGTATAATTATGATACGTGGATTGGCGGAACTCAACGCGTTTGAGTAAAATGTTTTGTAACCAAAGCAAGTACATAAAAATATGAAATAAGTCATTAAGTGTGAATCGAATTTATATCCTTATATAATATTTATAAAAAGTACCTACTGTAAGTAGAAATTCTTGCGACGACTTTTATGAGATAGGAGTAGGAAACATTACTATTTAAAAGTTTTATTACTTAAACACATTACTTAAAAGTTTCTTAAAAAGCCGGAAATAATTCAGGCGTAAGCTGTTTCAGGTGACTTCATCTCAAACTTCAACAAGCAAAATACCTTCTACTTCCATAGAAAGAGTTGAATCCGAAGAAAGTGAAATTGACAATTATCCTTTACCATTGCATGCTGTAGGATCAAAATCAGGTGTCATATAATTGTATTTTTTTTACTCTTCCTATATTATTTAAGTAGGTAAAAAGCAATTATATATAATTTTACTATGTCCACGCTCTATCCCACAGAGTAGAGAGAGATAGTGTTGGAATACTGCGTTCTCCACTATCCGACAGAAGACTTTGCGACATTGTGTGTCGAGTGGCGCCAATGTCGCGCTTACCAGAGAGTTTTTTATTATTTCGAGTCAAAGTCGAGTCGAATGCAGGCAAAAAAAAAAATTATGGTTGTATTTTTTAATAACTGCAAAAAGGAGTAGGTTATCAATTCGACTTTATTCATTTTTTGCTAGTGTGTATGCGATTACTTAGCTAAATATCAATGGATTGGAGCACACTTACAAGACAATCGCAGAATTTTCACATTTACTTTACTCATGAATTAAAGCATTCATTCAGCAGAAAGTTTTCTTT
Source organism: Heliconius erato x Heliconius himera (assembly GCA_013421005.1). NCBI lineage: Eukaryota > Metazoa > Arthropoda > Insecta > Lepidoptera > Nymphalidae > Heliconius > Heliconius erato x Heliconius himera. The sequence goes on along the minus strand of JAATLQ010023430.1, from coordinate 4,577 downwards.
GTATCATATATATTAGTATAAATAGTTAACACATAGCCCAAGCCACTGATTTCTCTGAAATAATATTTTAAGTTGCTATTCGTGACGTACCTCCTGTCCTGTGTGCCCTTAGCCCAGGGCCTCCAAAATTCACGGAGAGACAAATCAGAGATTTATATGAGAATATTTTTATAAAAAGATTTAATATTTTATTTTCTTTTATATTTTTTTGTTTCTTTATTAATCGAGTGCAACTACCACTTCTTCTTACGTCCGTGTGTATATAGGGCGTGTTGAGAGACAACAGTCTCTTTGAAAATGATTGAAAAATGGAAAACTGTGCCATATCCTTATGCTGTCTACTTACTGGTAGATTGACATGATAAATATGTCTAAATTATTGATGTTTTTGTGTCTTTTCAGATATTAATGAACGAATAGTCCTACAGCCAGGAGATCTAGTGCGATGTAAATATACATATAGTCCACAAGAAGAAGGGAATCATGGTGTGAGGAGATATGTAGAAGTAAGCGGTTGGCCAGGTTCACGTGTCGATATTATTGTTACCGGAACATGTGATTTGCCAAGGTACTTTGACATTTATTTTTTAATTTTGTAAGCATTAGAAATATATTGAAATTCCGTATTTTTTTTTTCTCTGATAGCAGGGTAGGTTCATAGTTATAATTCTTTCCCCCTAGTGGATACTAGTAATATCCACAACCATAGTATTTACAGATGGACACGGTTTTAAAACATTTTATACCACTCCAACCAAACTCCAACTTAAAGGAGTGGTATAAAATGTTACTTATGTGTACCTAAAAATGTATATCATTTTTAGGCTGGACAGCCGACCGAAGAAAATGTTTGAAAGTTTCGTCCGAAGGACCGTCGAAAGTAAAATTTATAAAGGCACTTACTTAGACGACCTTAAACATTTCGAATTTGGACCCATTTTTATTGGAAGCAATCGGTAAGTAGATCGGATCTATATTTAAAAAATAACTAATAATATAAATAATATCTAACATATGTAGGTATATACTTATTTTTCCAGAACCTACGAGGAAAAACATACCATCGATCTTAAAAATTCGTCTTTGATTACTGATAATGTTGATATTGAATTTTTCGAAGACACCACTATTTTTCAACTTGATAAAACTTTCCTCAGTTTGGAGGTAATAAATTAAATTTTAAATTATATTGCATGTGTTTGTTTTCTTATAACTAAAAGATTCGGGGCACAGAAATATTAAAAGTAAAGAACGAATTTCATTATTCTTTACATTTATGTGTATGTACGCAATAAAGTATTGATCTACATTTTGTGGATAATACATTGTATGTATACTCTGAATACCTTAATATATTTTTATTTACATCATCAAACCTATTTCTCCATTGTTCGGTTATTTTAAGTTTATGAGTCTTTATATTATAGTGATGTTCATTATTTAGGTATCCCATGAAATCAAAATGCTATGTTTCGTCAGTAAGATTTTTTTTTTTTAGTTTCGTAGTAATTATATATTTGTTTTTTTTTTCTTAATTCAGCCTGGATGTAGAGGGAAGTTGACAATATCAGCGGCTCCCACAGATGTCGGTGTCCACACCAGTGTTTTATTATTCTGTATTAAAGATAATCCTGAAATTGTTCGTGTTACTATAACCTGTAGTGGAGTTGTCCCCGCAGTTGAGATTCTTCCACTTACTAAAACGATTGGTAAATTATTTTTTATTGTATGTTATAATTCTTGTATATTTTTCTTTCTTCTTAACGATAAACTAATTAAAAAAATGCACCTATTTTTAGCTTTACTTATTTAAAAAGTTTTGGGTATTTTTATATGAATAAATAACAAAAAAAATATTATTTTTCAGAATACGGCAAACACTTATTATACCGTCGTGAGGACGATCGATTTATAGTTAAAAATGACTCGGTCCTACCAGTCAAATGGCAGATTCGTAATCCAGATGATTTTATAGAGGATTTTATAATAGCCCAGTCTAGTGGCGTCGTATCTAGAAACGACAATCAGGTCGTCTCGGTGACCTACATCGCGTGTAGAGTCGGCGTCATCTCTAACAAAGCACTGAATATCGATGTTAGTTAAATTTAACTTTTACTACACAGTTTTGAACGCTTCACTAAATTTAGACTCGATTCTGAATGTTATTAGTTTTAATGATTAAGAAGAAATATTTAAATTATCTAAATAATATCTAACATTATATTACGACTACGTTGAGATAAAGTGTTTTTAAGTAAATATTATTTAGATTAAATGTTGGGGTATCACAGTAAGTATTATTTGTCTATTCCTTGCCTTGGTCTCTTCTGTAACTATATGAAGAATTTTGCTAGTCATATCAACAATTTAGACAGACATACATTCTAGTTTATAATATAGTTCTAATTTTTAAACA
>JAATLQ010023421.1:67802-84128 GCA_013421005.1 Heliconius erato x Heliconius himera | reverse complement strand
ATCCAGATGTGAGGCAATGTTCTAAAAGTTCAAGATATTCTATAGGCATATTGTTATCCTCTAGCTTCCTCTTGACAATCTTGATGCAGTCCTTAACGGGAATACTGGTGAACAGCGACTGGACATCAAAACTGACCATGGTTTCATTGTTAGCTAACTTAAGATCTTTCAGTCCGCTAACAAAATGGTAAGAGTCCCTGACATAAGATGTTGTGTGGCCACGCAGTGGAGAAAGTACTGCAGGAATCCAGGGCAGTACGCGAGGCAATTAAGAAATCGTTGGCGGTAGTTTGATATAATAATTATGTCAACTGACAGACGAATGCCACCTCAGTCTACCCGTGACCACGGACTACTGCAAAGTGTTCGAAACGTCGGGTTTCCAAAAATGTATAAACATACAAAATATACGCGATTAATCCGGTTAAAATAGTTTTATTTAAAAATGAAATATTTATTTACATTTATATTTTCAGTCGTTGAGCTCCGTCACTCAACACGCAATGCCTCCAGAACTTGGCGGAAAGTGGGGAGCGGTGTGTCTTAACACTAAGTTCCCTTTGCGTACCCTGTTGTGAGCGGGATACAGCGTGAAGTTGATTATTTTTTTTTAAATACAAGTAATTGCCATATAAAAAATATTTTGTTACACTTAGTAAAATTTTTCTTTGGTCAATTTCGAAATATAAGGTTTAGTATGACAATAGAGATTTATCGGTCACGATCGGTCGATCGGCTAGGAACATTAATACTTAAAACTAAGTATGTATAAATGTATGTATGTAGGTGTATTGTTAAATGAGGACAATGAAGGTCACAATCAATATCACTAGCCGTCCGGCATTTTCTCTAGGATATACGATTAATAAGAAATGTGGATAAAATAATTAGAGGCCAGTCGTGGCGCAGGGGCACAAGGTGTTACTGTAAAAGCGACTGGTTGTGGATTTGATCCCCACTTGAGGAAATGAAATATTTACTTAAATTTATAGTTTCATTTCTTCGTTCTGGAGTTGAGGCAAAGCGGAGCATTAAGTCCCGACACTTAACACGGATTGTTTTCAGAATTCAACGGAGTTTGGGGAATGGAGTATCTTAACACTAGGTTCTCTCTGCTTACCCTGCTGTGTGCGGAATACAGCGTGAAGCAGATTTTTGGACAAAAAAGTTTGATGCATTTTTAAAGTTACCGTGTTTTTATTATTTCTTGCTGTATGCCAGGGAGAACATAGTATTAAGACACTTCAATCCTCAATTTTCGAGACATTGTGGAGAGAGAGAAGGGAAATTCAACGTGTTGTTCTTTTACCAGAGCGAAAAAAATTAAAAAAAAACAATCTTATAAGTCATAACTGGACCCACAATTGTCACGTTTTCAGTTAGACACTGTGCTACTACGACGGCCTCTTCCCTTTAATTATGTCAGCTTTATTTAAATAAATTGTATATACAGCTTAAACTGTAATAAAACATAATTTACTCTCAGTGTCTCCGCTAAGTGTGTAAAGAGAAACGGAGAATAGAGTCACTCACAAATGCACATAATTGCTTCATACATACGTTCAATTCTTGTTAAAAACATAAGTTGAGTTCATTAAATGATTTTGCACTGCAAACTTTTAGGTACTTGGCCGAATTTCAAATCAGGGTTCCGCACGACCATTCCGAAGGCACTTCAGTATTACGACGACTATTTAATTACAATCAATACGAAATGTGTGAATATTATGCCATCGTCGTGTGTTAAACGCCGTTATGAGTATATGTGGCTTGTATTAGAAACTAATAGTTTTTGTTTTGTTTTTACTTTTATTTTTTCCGCTTTTTAATGGAATGCGATCACTGTCAGCTATTTTTTATTTATCGTCACTACAAATATAGAAAGTTTCTTACGCTATTTGGCTACATTACTTTTTAAAGGCTAGTCCTGGCGCAGGGGCACAAGCGTGTTAATGGAACCGTGACAAGTTGTGACAGAATTCGGCTAAAAGTGGGGAGTGGAGTGTCTTAACACTAATCTAGAAAAATAAACTTTTTGAAATATAAATATTTCACGCTGTATCTTGCATGTGTGGAGGAACCTAGTTTTTAAAACACTTCGAAACACTTTATTTTGAGTGGCGGTACTCACTTCCGCACCGCGTTTTATTTACTTACCTGAGCTAAGACATCAAAATGATTCATCCCCTCGGGTGCGGATCAAACCCACTTCCGTAGCGCTTAAAGTCAGATGCTTTAACGCTGTTCACACGACGGTCTCATTTCTGTTATTATTTTATAGATAATTTTGCAACTTTTTTTTCTTCTTGCTTCACGCTGTATCCCGCATGTAGCAGGATACTTTGAAAATATTAAATATTTCATATAGCAGTGCGGGAATCACAATCTGTCGCCTTTACAGTCACAAGCGTTTACATTAATGCTTTTTAAATTTGTATCTACATATACTCTATGTAAATATGTATAGAAAAAATGTACGTACACCATTTTATGGTAGAATCCACTAGAGTACTGAGATATGCTCGGTACTCCTCAAGTTGAGGGAGGGTCCTTAACGAGATTGTGGCTGTTTTTACTCGAGTTTTTAACTACATTCGTTTAAAATTACAATTTTTTATTACAAAATGTACTATTTTAGAAACAACGTTTTTAAATTTGACAAAGAAAGGGAGTAGGCAAAGAACTTCGTGTTAAGACACTCCGTTCTCCACTTTCCCCCGAATTTTCAATCTTTGTATATTGTGTGGCAACTCCGCGTTTATTTAACTAATAGTATAGCTAAGAATGATCATTTGGCATCATCTTATGTAATTGTTATTCTTTCATTTTTGTTCATTTTTCACAAAAATATAGATACATAAATATACAGTCAAATTCGAGAACCTCACTTTTTCTGATGTCAGTTAAAAAATTAAACCACTTTGTGAATTTGGTCTATATACAAAATCTTACAACCGAAACTTTCTTAGAATCAAAACGCTTAACCTGAATATTATTAAGTATTTAGCTGATTCATTGCTGCCATAACATCGATCATCTTGTTCTACATAACTACTGGCAGTTCTACGAAAACTTCATAGTTTGTGCTACTAATGTTACAAGACTGAAACTCTGTGTGTGTCGGACCTTTGCTAGTTAATCGCAAAAAACGCTGAACAGATTTTGATGAAATTTCACATTCAAATCGATTTTATAATACAAAATTTCTTATTTTTGTCAAAATCGATATCGTAGCGTTGTGGTACTTGGATAAAACAAAGTGCGGCGTTGAGTTCTGCTTCTTAATACAAAATGTCTTCTTATTGCCCGCATCTAAGACATGTAGATGCAGTGTGAAGCAGAAAAAAATCTGCTAATGGGAACTGGAGACCGGAGAATTAAACACTGCAAAGTTTATTTTGACTATCTTCTGGAAATAAGCAAGCGGCGGACGTATACATATTTTCATCCCTGTAAAAGACATAAATAGCTTAATGGATCATTAATTTAAGTCAGAACACACACTTTTTATTCTCTTTTTTGTATCATCACGGTGGTACTGCTTTTTTGGCTTTGTTTGAAAAAATATATGGCAAGCTATTTCTCAACTGTACGTCCATTTTGTGTTTTTTTAGCTAAAACTTAGCACTTAGCAGGGTAAGCAGAGGGAACCTGGGAACCTAGTATTAAGACACTTCCCATTATAATGAAGTTTCTTCTTTTTCCACTTTCCATCCAATTTGAGATTCTCATTTTGTTTATAAAGACTCACAACCAACTCTTCATTACAGCTGCTCACGAATTCTATGATGACTTTTAATTTCTCTCCGCACTAAATTCAGAAACATCAGAAATTGCGGTGAAACTTTAGAAATGTAAAATCTGTCGCTTATATTCCCCCACATCATATGTACGTTTGGCCGCTTTCAAAGTAGCGTGCGGGCTGACCGCTTTAGATCCGTACGAGTGGGTTTAAACTGACGGGGGCCTCGAACTAAGTTGAACCAAATTGCGCTAGTTTACATTCCTGTGACCTTCTATGGGATGAATGTATGTATGATGTATGGTACGGGTTGTATCAGAGATGGTTGATATTTGTGCTTTCATTTTTAGTGTTCCGTATTCGAAGGTTAAAACGAGATGCTATAACTAAGAATCTGCTGTCTGTCTTTCTGCCTGTCCGTCTGTCACCATGCCGTATCTACGATACTTAGGCAGTTGAAATTTTCGCAGATGGAATGTATTTCTGTTGCCGCTATAACAAGAAATACTAAAAAGTAAGGGACTCCCATACATCAAACGTAATTTCGTGATATATTTTAAGTGCCCGAAGTAACTTTAGAGATGTAATATAAGTCTTTTAGTTGTCCTAGATGAATTAATGTTGTGAATGTAGAGCTTACATATATTTATATTAAATGTATCTCATGACGGCTGTAGGATAGTGGCGCTCAGCACCGCGTTTTGTCTGCAGGTTGGGAACACAAAAATCTTTTAATAGTAGTTGTGGGTTCGATGGGGGAATAAATTATATATTTTTAATTTACATTTCTTCATTCTAGTGGTTCAAGGCAAAGTGCAGCGTTAAGTTTAGACACTACTTCAACTATTCAGCAGCGCTTGTTATGTTGTTGCTAATAAAAAAATTAAAGTAGTTAATTGCCTTATAAATTTTACATAATGTATGAAAATGAGTTTTATTTCAGTAATAGTTCGAGCTAAAATTCGTAGTCCATAGTAATTTAAAGTTAGTATCTAAAAGGATGTCACTTCTAATTTTCTCTCAACATCTCACATCACCGTGTCAGAACAAAAAAGTCCCTTCACTAAGCTTTTAGAGAAAACTTTAAAGTTGTTTTTGAAAATACATTGAGCTATTTTTTATTCTTTTGATATTTATAATTAAATGGGATGGTGGTGGGTTCGATTTCCACTTAAATAAATGTTAAAGTCATTAGTCTAAATGCAGGAGGTAACTTCGGTCGCAGCTACAGTGGGTTGAATTGAAATGGTGAACGTGATATAATATAGCCTTTCTTTATAAATAAAGAAAGAAACCAAAAATATTTATTAATATCGGACCAGTAATTTCTGAGACTAGTGTGCTCAAACAAACAAACAAACTCTTTAGCTTTTAATAACTGATTATATGAATCCACTAAACACGTGGAATACGGTTTGTAATCACACTTGGTTTTCTTTGTCTGCTCTGCTATGGGTTAGATTAAATATGTGGCTGTAAAAAATACGTTATACCATTAATCGCGTACTCTTAGTACTATACATATTTTAAGCCCAGCGTTTTGAACACTTTGCAGTCGCCCGTATTCACATGTGAACTGAGGTGGTGGAATATCCTTGCAGAATGAGCTGACAGTATCTTGTCTTCTTGGATTCTGGATCCTTGCAGAATGAGCTGACAGTACCTTGCTGGTTAGGTTGTGGGCTTAAGACTTCAAAGATTTTATGAGTGGGGCTCAGGTGGTAGAAATGTTGCAATGTATGTTTTGTCTTTATGGAATTTAGGGAGTTTTTATTTTAGTATTTCTATAGTCTCGTAGCTCATTCTACAAATGCAGCTGTTCTTCCTAAGGATGTGTGGTTTATTAAAACTGATTTAATGTTTACGTTTATTTTATGTGTACTCCTAGACGGTTGACTTCGATATAAGCCAATTTTTGACATCGAAGCCGTTTCTTTCAATGTAATACCGGTGTTTCTCTTTGTTTGACCAATGTATGATAAGCCACAATCACAAACTTATTTACCCAAATTAGATTGTGGCTGTGGCTCTACATCGTAAGTCTGCACGCTGTAAAGAAATATTATTTTGTTCTGATCTCAAGAAAAATCTTTTAGAATCTAAGCTCTGGCCTCTACTAGGTTCTTATAGTCACACATATAGAAGATTATCGTAGCTTAAAGCATCGGCAAGAAAACTTTGTGACTCTTTTCTCTGCCTGTTTTAGCCTTTTAATCAAAGCTAAAATATTTCGAATATACGTAAGTACGTACGTACGTACGTATACATAAAATAGAAGCTAAGTAGAATCCAACTATCGCAGTAAACACTTGTTATTCTAAATTACGTTTAACCGGAGGGTCATATTTAATTGGTGGCTTGTGAATCTCGACCAGTTTAAATTCAGTCATGTTTATTACTCCACAAAGCTCGTTTGTACGTATTCCGAATTCTGAATGTGCTGTTGGGAAGCGATAGAAGTGCTGTTTTGCTATGTTTATGCATATATATAATTTTGTATTTGGTATTTTATAAAGAGCACAACACGCAATGCTTCCTGAATTCGGCGGAAAGTGGGGAACAGAGTATCTTAACACTAGTTTCCTTCTGCCTACCCTGCTGTGTGCAGGATACAGCGTGAAGCTAAAAAAAAATAAAGATTTTTATTTGTTCCTTTTTTTTCACTTATTTCTTTAGTTTTTATGTTGTATTCCGGATAAAGCAAAGCCTGGCAAGCGCTCTCCGTCTACATTTTGAAGACATTGTGTTTAGTGGTGGAACCCAACGCTGCGTTTGACTTGTTACTTATATTAGTATTTCACTTCATCGAATGCGAATCGAACCCACGTCCGTACGAATTACATAAATAATATTAGATGTAACTACCGTCCACATCTGATATTTGTTTGATACGACTACCCTCTTATTATTTATCACTTCCGACATATATTAGGAATATATCAGTCAGGATGTACGAGCGGTAACGATAGCGATAAATCCTTGTGTTAATTGATTTTTGTTATTAACGTTTGCAGGTGATAATTATGTTATTTAATTTAAGTTTTGTACTAAAACCAAATTGTTGCTTTATTATCTGTTGTTTTGTTTTTTATTTAATATATTTCGAACCTGATACCTAAATATACTTTTAATATCCAGTTCAAAATTGATAGAGAATGCAGAGCGGAATGTCTCGCCTCTAGGTTCTGTCTACCTACCTCTACCTACCGGTAGAGATAAATTTCAGTTCAGTTTCATACCTAGGGTAGGTAAAAAAGCCTGGTGGTAAAACACACCGCTCTCCACTCTCCACCAATTTTGAAGCAGAGTAATGAAGCTTTTAAATAGGTTCCCTCTACCTATTCTAAGTAGAGAGAACCTAATGCTAAAACATTTTAGTCAGGAGATCGACCAAAGGAAATACCTTTATGAGGCTCTTCCACACTTTGAAGGGAACATCTTAAATTGCGTCGTAATTGCTTTAATCACACTCGACACGCTCGAGTATTCCACCCTCGATAGTTCGACCCATTAAAATACGTGACGTTAATTTATACTGTGTGTTTATTTTATAAGAGCTTTAGGATTTTTGGAGTGTCGGGTTACCTTTGAAATGTTTTTTTTTAGGTTCACGCTGTATCTCGCATAAAACAGGGTAGGCAGAGGGAACTTGGGTGCACAGTGTTAGGATACTCCGTTCCCATTCATTCATACTTCCTTTCTCTACTTAACGCCGAATTCTGGAGGTATAGCGTAACGGGGGCGGCTCATTACCAGAGCGGGCGAATGAAAAAATATAAAATATCATTTCCTGGAATGGGAATCGAACCCACAGTTATCACATTTACAGTCACAAAACAAATAGTAAAGAAATTATTTTATCGTACATCGTCGTTTAGAGTAAACAAAATACCAATTGCTAACAAAAAACAACCTTTCTCAATAATATCGGTGTGTTTACGGCTTATCAGTTGAACCTTGGTTGTATGGCATTGACATTTAACTATTAAAACATTACTTTACGACTTCGAGGAACAGCACTAAATGTTTTGTAGTGTATGGCCTGTATTTGCTGTGGATTTTTACTTGGAAAAGATTGCAGTTTTGTTTTTTGTGGCTATTTTTTTTATTACAATTGTTTGTATTTCTATTTGGAGTTTGTAGCTGTCGCTAGTGGTATAGTGGTTGATTGTAAATGTTACGGTTGCGAGTTTGATTCTCATTCATGCGAATTGTTTGTTTTAATTTTTTCAATCTGGTAATGTCACAAATCGCGATGTTGGTTTTCGTCACTCAACACACAATATTTTGAAAATTGAGCGAAAAGAGGAGAACAGAGTGTCTTAACACTAAGCTCTACCTATCCTGCCAATTGCTATATAGTATGTAGTATGAAGCTTTTTTTTATTTGCAATTTTTTTTTATGGTGTTTGCAGGTCAAATCTTGGGTCCAGTTTCATTGGGAATAGTCAGAATTTTTTATGAAGTCGATATCGTTATTAGTTTTAATAATCTTATTAGTGTTTTATAATCATTATTGATGTTAAAAGAAATTCTTAACCCGTAAAAGCCCTTAAAAACCCTTAAAAGGATATTTTTTTATTAATATCTTACATAATACACCGATATAAAAACTTGTTGAAAATATGCGAGTACTTTTTGAGTAACATCCCAATTTATTTAACAATATTGCTTTTAGTTTTATGTCATGTCTACAACGTAAAACTATGACGAAATAACCTTGTGTGAGCGTTTTACGCTCCTTTACCCACTTTTCGTCCGGTTTCTTATTCTTTCTCCAGAATCGAACTAACGAATTGATTCATAATCTACCGCTGCACTACACCATTTACATAAAAATTATATTTGCTCTTAGTAATGAATTCGAACCCACTAACTTTAGATAAGTTAACTTTTAGTTAAGAATATAATCAACTGATTATAAATGGGTATAATACTTGAAATATATAGGTATATTATAAATATAATAATCAAATATACGTCTATCATTATATTGCATAACTCACCCAGATTATAAGAGAAATCTTTACAATAGAAAATTTCCACGAACAAGTTTTCAGCTAAATCATAATAAAAGTAGATCCATAATAAAATATTATTTTCTCTCTGAATAAGAAATTCTAATAAAACCGTAACCCACTTACACACAATCACATTTTACAAACCGTACCCACTCGTAATAAGCGGGTAGGTACCCTGGTACCTTTGGCCGCGACAGTTTTATATATTAGGTAGGTGTAGAGTTAAAAAGATGTGGAGAGGTTGATAGATGACATCGTCAATGGCGAATTAAGATTTTACACTGTAGAAGTCATATTTTAGAAGATTTTTCTTATATTTTTTTAGCTTCACATTGTATTACGCACGTTTCAGTGTAGGCAGAGGGAAGCTGGAAACCTAGTGTTAAGACACCCCGTTCTCATTAAGACACTTCAGTTTCTCACTATCTGTCGAATTCTGGAGACTTTGCGTGCTATGTGGCAGAACAAACCAAAACAATATTAAATATTTCAATCCTCCAATTAGGAATTGAACTCACCACCGCTACGTTTACAGTACGACACTGTGCTGCTGCGCCACGACGACCCACAAACACATTGTCTGTCTATGACAGTTCTAACAACTGCTGCTCTAAGGTCGTCCAATTCGGAATATTCATTTTGCACGGTGTCTTAGAGTGAATTCAGAATCCAATTTCAACGTGGGTAATGTAAAAACTTGTTTCGTATTTCTCTCACGTTCCTTGTATTAGCCTGTGCCGGCGAGTGTGATGTGCCTGGAGAGGACCCCTGTGTACCTTTGTTTTTATTTAAAAAGTAATTACGAATGTATGTATGTGATAGTAGAGACTGAACTGCGGATTTGCCCGCTTAAACCTTTTGTTCTATTATAGCTAAATTCCACAAACTGTAAATCGACTGGTTGTGAGATGAAATATTTACTTTTTCCATTTTCTTCGCTTTGGTGCCGAGGCGAAGCGCGGCGTTGAGTTCTGCCACTCAACATGCAATGCCTCCAGAATTCGGCAAAAAGTGGAGAACGGAGGGTCTTAACATTAGGTTCCCTCTGCCTAAAAAATATAGACCCTTAGCTTGGTCACCTTCTTATGAGTGGACCAACAAATGGATTCTACTATGTCTCAAGTGTGTCTCCTGTGAAACATGGGTCTCGACTGGCTTTCTTTGTTCGGAGTGAAAGGCTTTCCTTCACAGTCTACTGATTAGGGCTACAGCTAGTATACAGTTGAACACTATCATAATTAAGAGATAATTTGATGATGAATAAGTCCATTCTCTACTTTCTTACCGACTTCTGTAAGAAAAGGAAATTATGAATTCGACTGTATTTTTTTTATATATTTGTTACCTCAGAACTTTTGACTGGGTGAACCGATTTTGATGATTTTCGGACAAAATCAAAATACAGTTTACTTTATGTAAAATATTTTTTTACATTTTAGTTCGTTATTTGAAGTCGGTTTTTTTTTGTTAAAAATTAATTTATCGACAAAAGTGTATATTGTAAATATTTATAATTGTAAGTATGTATATGTAAGTATTGTTATATATGTAAGTATTGTATATAACCAAATCAAGCATATAAAAAAAATAAAACAAGTAAGCTTGGAAGCGGAGTTAAATATAAATTACTTAATTAATTAGTATTAGGGATATTCTTTATAAGACAGTAGAATTAAGTACAACTACAACCGACCGTCCGTCAATCCGATAGGAAAATGGAATTGGCAATCGTCTCATACTGTGATAGTTTTTTGTAGCTTCATATAGATATTGCATAATCATATAATGGTAGCTTCAGAGGGAACCTGGTGTTCAGACGCTCTGTCCACCACTTTTCGTCGAGTTTGCCAAACATTTCGTATTGAGTGCCGATCGTCGAACTGAACGACGACGCTTTGACCTCAACAAAGATATTAAAATAATTAATTCTGCTGAGCAGGAGTCGTACCCACAACCGTAGCGATCAAAGTCGTTTGTTTTTTCTGTGTATATACAAAATATTATTTTTCTATTATAAAATAAACAATCAACTATTAAAATAGTAGTTTCAAAGTTCATCGTACATTTCGCGTTCGACGGCTGTACAATTTTACAGATTCAATTTCCGCTCCTCTTAATGTGTAGACGCGGGCGTGTGAACGTTTGATTGATATGTCAATGGGCGTCCAGTTTCGGTTTTAAATAGCTTTTGTAGTGATTTCGGGATTGACGTGATAGTGTTGTGTCGTGGTGACAGGTTATCACCGGACTCTATCACTTGTCACTGGTTTGGGTTAGAGTTTTGTATATTTTTTTTGGGGTATTTCTGTTTTTTATTATTATTTTTTTTCAAATTGTTTTTTTTTTTTAATATTATCTGAGGTCAGTCGTGACGCAGGGGTACAGAGTGTGACTGTAAAACTGACTGATTGTGGGTTCGATCCCCACTCGAGGAGATGAAGTATTTATTTAAATTTATGTTTCCATTTCTTTGCTCTGGTGTCGAGGCAAAGCGCGGCTTTGAGTTCCGCCACTGAATACGCCATGCCTTTAGAGCAGAAAATGAGAGACGGAAGTTTCTTAACACTAGATTCCCATGTTCCCTCTGCTACCCTACTATGTGTGAAATACGGTGTAAAGTTTATAAAATACTAGAGGGCGCGCGCGGCTTCGCCCGCTTATTAGGAGTGAATTCTACAAAAACCACGAAACACGTGTTTAATAAAATATTTTTAACAGTCTAAATTTAAATTTTTATAAAAATCGGTGGCAATTTAAAGATTTTTCCATATAAATTATCAACCCCTTATTTGAACCCTTAGGGGGTGAATTCTTAAAAACCCTGAAACACGTGTTCAATGAAATATTTTTAAGAGTCTGAATTTCAAATTTTATAAAAATCGGTACAGATTAAATTTTTTTTCCATACAAACTTTCAACCCCTATTTCATCCCTTTAGAGTTAAAATTTTTCAAATTCCCTTCTTAGTGGATGTCCAGAATATGAAATTAAACATATGCCCAAATTTCACGTTTCTACCATCAGCGGTTACGGCTCTGCGTGCGTCTTACCTCAGTCAGTCAGCACAAGTCCTTTTATATATATAGATTATTAAACATAAAATATAAGTCTTGTTAAAGGCAAAAGGTAGAAAATAGATTTTTAGCAAACTTATAGAATCCATGCCTCGTATTCTAACTAAGTCAGTTATCAAAAGGCGCGACTTCAAGTCTAGTTAGGTTCAAATATCTTATTTGGATGTCGAATGGAAATGAATAAGAAAGAAAGGTTTACATTTTGCAAAACAAAACTACTTCCCATTTTACTTAACACCCTATTTGGGTCAAATAAGAATTGTCAAGCTTAAATACTTTATTTCTTTAGGTTCACGTTGTATCCCGCAAATAACAGTGAAGTTAATAAAGTAAAACACTACGTTCTCCACTTTGTGCCCAATTTTTGGGTTTTTGGGTGATGGAACTAAATGTTGCGCTTTGTATTATTAAATAAAATAGAAATAATTCTTAGCCCAGAGTGGAAATCGAACCCAATGCGTTTTCGAGTTTAGAAGTTGTTGGACTACACCACAATGGCATCGAATTTAAAGATTACTGAATAGTGATTGTGTATGTCGGGACGGTTCGATTCCCTCTCGGGGGATGAATTATTATTTATTAATATATGTATTTTTTAGCTCTGGTACGAAAGTAAAAGCACGGCGGTAAGTTTCGCCACTAGACACGCATTGCCTCGTAAATTCGACAGAAAGTTGGGAACGGAGAATCTTAACAAAATGTTCTTTCTGCCTACCATGCAATATGGGGGATACAATGTGAAACTGAAAAAAAAAATGCTATTACGTTATTCAAAAATCATTTGTTTTTTTTCTCTGTCGATCGAATCGATACATCAAGTAATCAAATGAGACGCGTGTCAACTGCAATACATTGGTTTGTCGTGAACACAAATGAGTGAACTTTTTCAATGGAAAAGTCCAATGAAATAAATCATTTTCACATTTTGAAATGTGGGCAGAAAGATTGTAGTCTAGTAATAATAATTCTAATATGAATTTCGGGGTTTCTATTAATATAGTATTTTGGAAATGTAATTATTTCATATGATGGATATACGATTTTGAGAGCTCTTCAAGTTATAGTACATATCAGGGTTAACAAAGGGAACCTAGTGTTACGTTACTCCCGATTTTTGATTTTTTGTATTTTGGGTGGTAAAACTCATTTTATTGCGTTTTGCTTAACATAGCGAGAAAAAATATTTTTAGCTGCACGCTGTATCTCTCGTATACGAGGAATTAGGAAGTAGTGTATTGAGAGGGAGAGCGCCGAACTCATTACAGCAATTTGCCTCGTTACCAGAGCGAAAAAAACGGAAATATAAAATATTTAATTTCCTCGAAAGTGAATCGAACCTATAACCTGTCGCGTTTTCAGTCGCACGCTTGTACACCTGTGCCGCGACTGGTCTCGAAAAAGAAAGTAATTTAAAACATAATCAATCCGGATCGATGGGAGAACACTTCAACCATACTACAACGTACAACGACCTTCGTAATATAATGAATTGGAAAACATATGGGATGTGGAAATAAAATAATATTTTTTTTTGTTTTAGAAATAGATTTTGGGGTTTAAAAAAATATTTCAAGTTCAATTCAAGTCAAATTATTCCACACTTAGGAAAGAAAAAGACTTTTTTACTCCTGGAAACCAACCGACCTAGTTGGTTTCCAGGAGGCGCGGCTTCGAATCCTGCTGCTTTCAAATTTTTATACGTTTTCTAAATAAGTATTTTAGTAACAATTTCTATCTAGGAATACTAAACCGCCGTGCATATGAAATGGAACCAAGTAAATATCTTTGTGTACTCGTTGGCTAGATCCACACAAGCAAATATTGTATACCGGGATTATTATACTTAGAATACGTAATTTTATTGACTCTTCTGTGAACAAAATGGTGGGAGTTTTTTTTTTAATTTCAAAAGGGGTTCTAATTTATATCTCTTGCAATTTTTTTTTGGGGTCACCTACATGAAAAGTAGAAAACGTAACATTTAGAGGATAACTTTGTTCTAAATGTCAAGATGTACAGATTATTAAGTTGAAATTAATAAATATTTGGGTATATAGCGGTGGCAGAAGGAACCTGGGAACCTAGTGTTGAGACACTTCGTCTCCATTAAGACATTTCCATTTTCTGCCGAATTTTGCAGGCCCCTTGAAATCCAAAAAATATTAAGCTTCTAAGATAACGCAATCAAAATATACGAGCATTATTTATGCTGCATTTTGCTTGAAACTCGCCGCGTTATCAAAACTTATAGGGTACTTCCTGTGGACCTACAGTTATGAAACTCTGCACATACGCTTATTAAACATTGCACAAAGTGAGGCTTACAATAGAAATAAAGAAAAAATTATATGGGTGATTAATTAAAAAAAAAATACAGCTTTATTTGTAAGTAGTTCATTTTATACTAAATGAGTACATATGCCCACAAACTTAGGCTTGTTAATTTTGGTAGTTGTGCTTATACCTACAATCATGAAATCGGTACGGAGCCCTTTAACCCTTTTATTATGGGCCACCTTATGGCAAGTGACCACCACCACCCACGACTCCGTGTACCATCAGAGGAGATAAATTGCGATGTTTTTCTTTAAGGTGGAGATATAAGCCATTTTCCACTTCTGTATGTTAGATGTAATGTATATAAGGTAAAATCTTTCGTCAAGTGTGTTTTAAAGAGAAGAAAAATCCAAATATTTAAACCGATTTTCGCCCGAATTCATTGCGTCCTAAGCTACTTAAGTCATGGTAGAGCCACCTCTACCCCGCGTTTTATTTTGCGAGAACGAAAAAATGAAAAAAAAAAAAAACATTTCTCCGAGAGGGAATTCTCTCACAATTTTCACCTTTATCAGTCCTTCTGCACCAAATTTTTTATTTCAATAAAATTTTTAGGCATTTAAAAATTACTTTCTCTATAAATTTTATCAGAGTTCTGTAGGTCACCTAAATCACATGAAAGACTGGTGAAGCCAATTACAAAATAGTTTTCCTCCACAAGTTGTAATAGCGTTGTAACATGATCGTTGTTATTGAGAACGTTGAAACCTTATATTTAAACTGTTTAAGTTATTAATTTAACTCTATCTTTTCATTGACATTCTTCACGTATTTTAAATTAAAACAGATTAAACTGAGATCAGTCGTGGTGTAAGGGCAAAACGGTGTAACTAAGCGTAATAGGTTGTGAGTTTGATTTCTATTCGAGGAAATGAAATATTTCATATTTTCATATCTTCGCTCTGATGTCGAGGCAAAGCACGGCGTTGAATTACGCCACTCAATACGTACTACCTCCGAAATTAGACGGGAAAGGGGGAAAGAAAGTGTCAAACTCTACATTTCTAGACTCTCACTGGCATGTTATGTAGTATGAAAGTGGAGAACGGAGTACCCTAACACAAAATTCTATCTATCGATTTGCTATATATAAATATAATATGTAATAACGCAACTTTTTTATTATACCAGCGAAAGCAATCACATATCACAATATGATTAATATAAAAGAATTTGTTCTTCAAAGGCATTTCGTGCAATGTTCAATGATCAAAGACCCGACGACTCCATAAATACCTCTAACATCATCAAGTATGTAAAATATCGAGATTACGCTCCATCTCGTATATATTTATACGTTACACTGGGTTTTGTAATTTCAATTTTCCTTATATATATATTTAATGGTTTTCGGGTTCCGTACCTTAAGTAGAAAAAATGCAATCGTTGCAGGATCTCTTTCTTGTTAACCTGTTTCCTTAATAATTATTTAATTGGTACGATATTCTCGTCACGTGGCGCAGGGCACAAAATGTGACTGTAAAATCAACTGGTTGCGGGATCGATCCCCACTCGAGGAAATGAAATATTTATTTAAATTTATATTTTCATTTCTTCGCTCTGATGTCGAGGCTAAGGGCGGCGTTGAGTTCTGCCACTCAAAACGTAATGCCTCTAGAATTCGGCGGAAAGTGGGGAACAGAGTGTCTTAGCACTAGGTTCCCTCTGCTTACCCTACCGTGTGCCGGATTTGGATCTCCATTGCCCACTTTCTGCTAAAATCTGGAAGCATTGCGTGGGTGGGAATCGAATCTACAATCTGTAGCGTTTGTACCCTTGTGCCACGACTGGCCTCGACTAATAATTACCTAATCAATTTGATTACCTAGTAATAGTGTTGGGCGTTACTGTTATATTTTTATAATGCATTATTCATTATATTATATTTTTTTAACTGTTATTTTAAACTGTTGTAATATATATTATATTATTTTCAACGTAAATACAATATAATGACAAAATGTACGAAGTTCAGACTAATATTTTTGTTATTAGTTATTTTAATGTAAGTAATATTTGGCCTTTCTGCCATTGAGTTAAAGCTCATATTTGTGCGAGGTTATACGATGTGAAGTTCGCCATCATTATTTTATTTGACCTTGGCTGGACTCGATGTAGGCCGAACAACTACTAAATATTTCCGATCATTCCC
>JAATLQ010023421.1:0-65633 GCA_013421005.1 Heliconius erato x Heliconius himera | reverse complement strand
AGGTGTGACTGCAAAACCGACTGGTTGTGGGTTCGATCCCCACTCGAGGAGATGAAATGTTTACTTAAATTTATATTTCCATTTCTTCGCTCTGGTGTCGAGGTTAAGCGCGGCGTTGAGTTCTGCCACTCAACACGCAATGCCTCCAGAATTCGGCAGAAAGTGGGGAACGGAGTGTCTTAACACTAGGTTCCCTCTGCCTACCCTGCTGTGTGCGGGATACAGCGTGAAGCTAATTTAATTTAATTTAATTTTAGTTAATTGAACATTGCATTTTTTTTCTATAAATTATATACATTTGCGCTCATTAATTTATATATTTTTTTTATTTAAACTTTACATATTATTTAAAAGTAATCATGTGCTACTAATAATTTATAACTAAAAATATTTAACTTATATAAACATATGTGAGATAGATGCGTCACAAGCCAAACGCTAAGGCTGATCGTGTCTCTCTATCGTTTGTGCCGCGATCTCACTTGCACGCTCAGCTCCGGCGGAACGTGACAATGAGATGAATTCATCGATTTATAACACTCTATTACGCCAGAAAGTGCAAATACCTCATTGTGCATTGCACCAAATGAGTGATATAGCTTTTTCAATAAATTATTCACAAATATGCGAAAAAAAATTCAAATCCACAAAAAACTAAAAAACGTTACAACACAGCTCCATCATTCAAAGAACAAACAAAAGTTGTTTCCGACGTTCAAAATATTATAAAAGAGAATGAATGCTACCTCTATATTCCTAACAACATCTGATTTGCGTTCGCCCGTCAGATCCCTTACCAGAACGATGAAAGGCATTCTATTGTAGCAACAATTTACACGAGAAAACAGGTGGCCTGCGATGCATTTCGGCGGTCTGCAAAATTTGGAAATGCTCCAATATTGTTTTTTGTTGTAATAAAATTGGTTTTTGTTCCGTTTGAAAAAGTTTTCAATTATGCCTAACGAAATGATTGGAGAATCTATTTTTTTTAACTTCACATTGTATATGTGCATATAGTGGATTAGGCAGAGGTAACCTACTGCTAAGAGGACATGTTTTTTCAAAATAATTATGGAGAAATTGCGTGTTGATTGGTGAAACTCAACGCCGCGCTTTGTTTTGTTACCAGAGCGAGATGATGAAAAAATTTTTTTTCCTCCGAGTGGGAATCGCACCTATGACCGTCGTATATAACGCTTATTTATTTTATCAAAAAAATAAATAGAAAATCTTGATTTATAATCATAAATCATATTTCATATGTAAAATCACAATATTATGATAAAGTCAAACTATCCATTTATTGTATAACTCTCAAAAAAAATTTTAGAAATAATTTTATAATACTAGTTCAGATAAAGCTAGCATAAAATGCACTAGAATATTACTACACGTTGCTCTTCTAATCTACGACCGACTAGCATAAAGTCTCGTGCGACTCACACGGGGGATAAGTTTCCGGATGTGTCCTCGTATCATTTCCTCGACGCCATTACGCTGCGGAAATGGCCGAAACGTGAAAGGTACTGCCTCCAAATGAATGGCAAGGTATCTTTAAAAATGTGTTCTCGCTTTAAATACTACTCGATCGTTCGATAGCGTCTTATATTATATATTCCGTTAAAAATCGACCTTCAAGTAGTAAATAGTATATAGTAAATACATATAGTATTTACATATATGTATTGTTAGCATAAATTACTTATAAGTGTAGTAATAGCTGTCACTATAATTACGAGGACGTCATTTGATATTGTTTCCATTATCGATTGTATTAAGTGGCGGTAGTGTGCTGCGTCTTTTCCGGTGGGTTTCCAATATAAGCACAAACGACGCGGCACTCATGTTTCACGAGCGTCCATCAAAGCTCGTAATTCTTATCTTCAGGGGCGAGCTACACTCGCCCATCCCAGCCCGGTGACGCTGTCAAGACCATTCCAGGTCAACAGCATTTAAGTCCATTCGAAAAAAAAGAAAAAAAAAAGGCACTCATGTTCATTACGTTCTAAGATATTGTCAAGACAACTTGTCATTATAATTCATATTTAAATATTGTAACTACGTATATTGAATTGTGTAGAACAAGAGTAAACATAATCATTGTAAAAGCTGGATTTTGTGTCTGATTTGTTGGTTCGTCCGACAGTATATAGATCGATCTCAAAGTAGTCAAGAATATGCTGTATTCTTATATTTTTAAAGTTGATCTTCACTTGGATCTTGCTTGAAATGAGCTGTACAATATATCGGTTTAGTAGAAATGCGGTGGCAGATTTTGATCTGCAATTTAGAACGCATGTGGCATTCATATAACCTAATAGTTAGTTGTGAACGTGTTCATACTGACGTTGTGAAATATTTGTTCGGATTTTATATGGAAATGTTGATGTTTATTTTGATGTTTCCTGAAGTGAATTTGGGTGACTTGTCCTTTTTGGGTGAACAGCAAAATAATCTGAATAAGAATTATTTTTGTTATTTTTATAGTGTTATTCTCCATACTTAAAAAAGAAAAAATACGTTTTGGAAAACAAAGGCGCGGATTCAATTCGAGCAGATTTTTTTTTTAGTTTTGTTAAACCGCGGTGTCATAAAAAATATAAAGCAATCTTCGCTCTGTCCCATTAGAGTCGTATTGTTTTATGGAGAGTAGAGAATGGCTTAGTTAATAAATTATTATATTCACCGTAGCTGTTAAGGAAAGTTAAAATTAAAAACCCTACAAGACGAAGACTGTTTTACAAAATCTTTCATATTTCATAATTTAAAAATTTTGGCAAAATGTGGTTTCCCTCGGATGCAATTATAAATTTTTACACGAAATAAATAAAACATTATGAAAATGTGTCCCGAGGCGGCTCGATCCGGGGTCGCCCCGAACCATCCCTTAATTGGAAATTCAATTTTAGAATCGTCACCTCTACGGAGCTACGGATTGCAGCGTTCGTATCTTTTTGTATTTTCCAATCGCCCGATTTCGTCGCCGTCTGTTTGAGTATTGTCAATCTCATTTTGAATTTCCAATCGTTCGATCAACCTCTTTTTAAGTTTAATTCACTGTGCTGATTAAGGGTGGTACTCACCCTTAATTAACATTATTTCGTTTTAATGGAAAATTCCTTTTTTCGATCGCGCTATACGTTGTTTTGTGTAGTTCAGGCCCTATTGCAATCGTTGGTCATGGGTTTAAATTTTTTTTACGATTTTTCCGTATTACAGTGTAAACAGACAAAATCAGTATTAAATGCCGAATTTTCGAGACATTACGTGTTGAGTAGCGGAACTGATTGCCCAGTTTTGTCTACCAAAGCGGGCAAATGTAGATAAATTTAATAGAAGCATTCCTCCGAGTGGAGATCGAAACCACAGCCATCGTGCTTACAATGGGACGCTATTCTACTCTATATTCTGAGATTCAAAATTTACATGAACGCTGTGTTTGCCTTGTCAACTATTATATAATATTTTTACGTTGTATCCTGCTCATATTACGGTAGGTAGAGGAAACTAGGGAACTTAGTGTTAAGATATTCCATTGCGATCAAGACACTTCCATTCCCCACTTTCCACTGGACAAAGATATGAAATGTGGGCATACTCGTGTATGCCCACATTTCATATCTTTGTAATCATACTTGAACTATCGTTTTATTGTCACCTAGAAAAAAGTTGGACAAACTTACATGTCACTTTTTATGAAGCTTAAATTGAATATTTTTGTCTAAAAAATATATGACACATACCCTTGTAAATGTAAATACTTTATATTTACACATATCGGTATTTAGTCTATGCGGAACTCTTCGTGGCGCATGGACTCATGCTTGCGACTGTAAAAGCTACGGTTGCTGGTTCAATTCCCACTCGGAGGAATAAAATATATAACATTTTTATTTAACGAGGCAAACTGCGTTGTTCAGTTCTAATGCCGCTCAACACGCAATGCCTTAATAATTCAGACGGAAAGTTTATAATTAATTTTGAAGTGAACGTTTTAAAACTAGGTTCCCATGTCCCCTTTGACTACCTTTATATGTACGGGATACAGCCTGAAGTTATAAAAAATGTCTATATAGCCTCGACAATTCTGTCCAAATTTTTATACGCCTATATAAACAATATTTGTTGTGAGATTTCACTGGAAATATGTATATATATACCTACGACTACGTTAAAACTAATATTGAGTTCATCATGGCGCAGTGAGACGTGTATGGTTTTGGTTCGACCCTCACTTAACGGAATAAATTACTTTTATTAATTTACCCTGAAAAGACGAAATGCGGCGTTGAGTTCTACTATTCAACATAAATCTTTACGAATTAAGACGAAAAGTGGCACATGGGCTCACACCTTAAACTCGCCTATTTCTGGCTACAATTCTACAGAAGATTCTGCCTATAGAGGCGGAAAAGTGTAATAAAGACTACGTTCCCTCTGCCGATCCTGCTATTAGCGGTATACAGCGTGAAGCTGAATAAAATTGGGCAACAGATTTAATAAAATATCGTTGGCGCAGTGATATGATATTCACAATAATTTCCTTCAAATTAAAGAGGCCAGACGTGGCGCAGTGGCACAAAGTGTGACTGTAAAAACGACTGGTTGTGGGTTCGATCTCCACTCGAGGAGATGAAATATTTATTTAAATTTATATTTCCATGTCTTCGCTCTGGTGTCGAGGCAAAGCGCCGCGTTCAGTTACGCCAGAATTTGGCAGAAAGTGGGGAACGGAGTGTCTTAACACTAGGTTTCTACCCTGCTGTGTGCGGGATACAGCGTGAAGCTAAAAAAAGAAATTAAATAACAAAACTGTTTAAAATGGATTATTTTTATCCAATTACCTTCATCTATCTCTTTTGTTGATTGCGCTCTATACTTCACCGAGTTTCGTATCGTATCGGTTTTCCAAATACAAATATTTTGATATGCTCTTGTTTGCTCAATGCTGAAAGGGATTCTCAGTTTGTTCTCCCCTTTGTTAATAATAAATCAAAATATATTATATTGACTGGGGGTACCTACCGTCGAGAGGTACCTGCAGTCAAAATAATATATTTTATTTATTTATATATAGAGTTTTTTTTTAAACAAAACATAGTTTTAAGTTAGATTTTTTTAAAATATTTATTAGATAAACTTTTCTGTTACTGACTTACTGACAGACAAAACTCAGATGAAGCTAACGGATTTAATTAGGGAGTGTAGAAAAAAAATAGGAATTTTCCATTTTACGTCTATAAGTCCTTGAATCTATAAATCAAATTATTGATTCAATAAAGTTGTGCACAATTTTGCCTAAATTGTGAGTGGTGTAATTTGTTTTGCTGCACGCTGTATCTCATACATAGCAGGATAGACAGAGGGAATCTGGACGTCTTGTATCAAGACTCTTTCTTTCCCAACTTTCCGCTGAATTCTGACATTGCGTGTTGAGTAGACGAAGTCAATGGCACGCTTCGCTAACAGAGTTTGCGTTGTTACCAAAACGAGGAATTTAAAATATTATATTACCTCATTCATTCCCTCAAGTCGGAATCGAACCGGTTGTGGGTTCGATTCCAACTTGAGGAAATGATGCGTTTACATTTACACGCGTTTACCTCTGCACCGCGACTGACATCGAAAATATGTGAAATAATGTGTATTTATGGGAAAATTTAAAGAAACTTTAATTTATCATTGCAGTGAACATATAAATAAATGTTTATATTAAAAACCGTGCAAGTGCGAGTCGGGTGCGACCACCGAGGGGTCCGTACAAAAATTGGAGTTCTCGAGTTTCTTCTAAGATTCAAGCTTAGCTTAGCCACAGCCCTTTCAACTCACTAGAACTAGTTTCATACCCAATTTAGCCACCTTTTAGGGCTATCGTTTTTTAGGATTTAAACAAATTTTTTTTTGAAGAAATACTACTTGAAGATGCGAGCTGTCAAATTTACCTTAAAAACTGTATTTCATATTTTTACTATCACAAAAGTTAACCAGTTTTGACCTCACATGTATTTTTTTTTTATTTAACGCGCAATGTCTCCAGATTTCAGCGGAAAGTGGGGAGAGGAGTATCTTAACACTATTCCCTTTACCAACCCTGCTATATATGGGATATAGCGTGAAGCTGGCACTATAAAATTTTTAATCAGTAATTTTTTAAAAAAAATGATATTCAAATTATTGACTTTTTCAATTAAATGTTTACTCTTGCATAACAAAATTTAATATGAATATTCAAATGGTAATATGCTTCGATAACTTTACACATACTGTTTACTAGAGCGTCTAAAACGGGTTAATTTATAAAAATACTCGTATTAGAATGTTTATTTAGGAAAATTACTAACAAAATATTATTACATTTTAAAAAAAACTAATTTTATGTTAATATATATATTTTTCATTTTTTTGGGGCCAATTGTAGCGCAGAGGCACAAGCTTGCGACTGTAAACGTGATAGATTGTAGGTTTGACCCCCATTGGGGAAATAAAGAATTTTTAATATTTTCATTTCCTTGACGCAGTAATGAAATGAAGGCCAGCGTTAAGTTTCATCACTTAGCACGCTATGCCTCTATAATTCAGCGGGAAGTGGAGAAGGGAAGTGTTTTAATGGGAACGGAAGAGTCTTAATGGGAACGGAGTGTCTAACCACCAGATTTCGAGGCTCCCACTGCGATGTGCAGGATACAGCATGAAGCTAACAAAAAAGTACCATGTAACATATAGACTATTTTCATAAGTAAATTTATGTAGATCCAAAAACAAGCAATTTCACGGCAAGGCCAGAATAAATCGATGTTGACATTATGTTCACATCGTGTACCAAATTGTGTTAAGTGGCACCGCGTTCATCAATCATTGTGGCGTTCAACGACGTTTTCTTTAGCGTTCGAATATATACGTCACCTTAGTAAGTAATCGATGTATTAAAATCTTTGTTATATTGAGGTAATTTAAGACATGCCACAGCGTTTGACTGTAAGAAAATCGTGGGAATGATTGTATTTCATTTTAATACTTTTGCTTTGGTGAGACAAAACCAAGTATTGTTTCACCACTCACACAAACAAAAAGATCTATAAAAATAATGGCAAAAAAAAACATATTTCTATGTATTATTTACATTATAAAAGAAAACTGTTTAGCTCTTCTAAAGAATGTGAAACCGAACGAGAAACTAGTGCATACATAATTTATACGAAACCTAACAAAGGTGTATTGGCTGAAGTCGAGAAACTCAATTTCTTTGGGCCTTTAGCGTATGTTAATATTGCTTTTTGGTTTTTTTTTACCCTCACATTGTGTACACAGATAGTATAGTAGACCCAACCACCGTACATTTTGCGAAACTTTGCCTGTTGAACGCCGCGTTCAGTCTTGTCACTAGAATAGAATCGTGGAATTGGGGAGCGTATGCAAATCACCCAATTATTCCCAAAAGTTTGAATATCAAAGTTTTGTACGCTGTAATGTTGACATATTTTTATTTGGGTCGTTCATTCTAAAAATCTGGGTGTATAAATATGTAACAACGCCAAGTGCTTGAGGTTAGAGTCGTGGCGCGATCTAGTAGCGCTAGTGGAATATAAGCTTTGTATTATAATTTTTGTTGGTGGAAAAGTGAAACTTTTAAATATATATATTTGTTTGTTTTCCGTTGTAATATTGTCGTGGTTCAATAGAAATTTTATTAAATTGATGATGATAGTGGGTTTGAATTCGAGTTTGGAAAATTTTATGAGCTTACGCTTTTCCGATATCAAAATAAAGATAAAGGGAATTGATTATATTCTTAATTATACAACATTTAGATCGCAAAGATGGACCTTTCCTTTGTAAGTGATCTCTTGATAAGTTTCTTTATAAGAGATGATCTTTCCTTTGTAAGATATAAATGACTTACTGTATATTATGTTATTTGCCACTTTACCTATATTGTGATATAATACGTACATAGGAACAGAATCTAAGCTATCGCGTAAACCAGAGCGGTGTAATGAAAGTTAAAATCAAATCAGCTTCACGCTGTATCCCGCACACAGCAGGGTAGGCAGTGGGAACCTAGTGTTAAGACACTCCGTTCCCCACTTTCTGCCGAATTCTGGAGGCATTGCGTGTTGAGTGGCATAACTCAACGCCGCACTGAGCCTGTAAATGTAAATGTAATTAAAGTAATTTGAATATAATCATTCCCCGAGTGGAAATCGAATCCACAACCTCCTCGTTTACTGTCCAGACAAGAAAAGATCTAAACAATAAATTTGTCGTAAATAATATAACCTTACAAGGTTATTGTATCATAAAAACGATATTAAAAGCTCTCACAAAAGTTAATACGTATACAGATCCAATTTAATAATTCAAAGTAAGTACCAATATAAATTGAATCGTTTTCCTCGAACGTGGGACAATGACATATTGTTTGTAGGGAATCGACCGAACTAAGCCTGTTCCAACGTTGTGAAGGGATTAAGGAAAAAAATAGAGTTCGTAGAGCCCAATGTTTGGTGAACGGGACGTTGTTTTGTCTACAGCGTATTAAATACTTTTTTTTTTAACTTTCTCTCTTTATTCCGGATATAGCAACCCGGGGTTGCTATATAGGTTTAGGTCTAGGGTTAGGCGGGACTAGTTGTAATATTCCGTTTCGCGGTGTCCATACAATTTTTGAGACATTTTGTATTGAATGGGGAAACTCAACGCCGCGCTTTGTCATTTTATAGAAGAAGAAAACGAAAATTATTAATTCCGCCATTCCAAATCGAACCTACTAATGTTGGATTTACAGTAGATATAGGTGATAATAAACTCTGAATGTATTATTGTTATTTTCTACTGATATTGGGTTTTGTGTACTTTTTGCCACATATTTGTTCACAGCAATTTTAGGGGAATCTGCGTTCTCTTCTTTCTATTACTTCGAGGCAGTTTGTTTTGGATAGAATTCAAAAGTATACATTAGTTTATAACAGAAAATGATTTTAGATAAAAAAAGAATTTTAGGTTAAATCAGTACAGTGCTTGCAGTAACTTGCAGTAATTCAATATTAAAGTGTTCTTACAATTTACGGTTTTACCTTAACTTTACATAATATTTTCTGCAATATTGTAGGTATTCAGAAGGAAATCAGGTTTTTCCACCTATAATAATATAATAGAGGTTACTCGTGGCGCACGAGCGATTGTAAACGGTATCTTTATTTTCTCGCTCTAGTAGCGAGGAAAAGCAGCGTTGAGTTCCGCACGGAAGTATCTAAATTCTCTGCATAACCTGCTGTGTGTGGGATATAGCGTGAAGCTAAAAAACAAAGATTAAACATTAGCACTAAACTTAATCGTGTTTATGTCTAAAAGTTTCATAGCTCACTCAGGTAGACAAAACGCGGTGTTGAGTTGTGCCACACAACATGCTATGTCTCTAAAGTTGGGCGAAAAGTGAAGAACAGACTGTTTTAACACTTATCTTTCCTACCGTGCTATACGGGAAGAAGCGTGAAGCTGCTTTTTTTTTAAACACTGATGGGACATAAATAAACTAATAATAATTAGAGAAACAATACAGCCACATCCAATTAGAGTTGTTTCATCGTAGCAGAACTTTGAGTGCACAAACTACAATCACTTATATAGTTGCTTTAAACGAGGTCTTTCTTACTAGCTTTGTTAGAAACCACAGTTTTAGTAGTTACATCTTAATATTGTAAATTGATGTGCTAAGCGTTTTATGTATGAAAAAATATTTGAAATTTAATTAAATTTAGCTATTTTTATTGCTCATTTTTTTATTATGTTAGAGTTCAGTTTTTTTTCCTTTGTGGTACGGAACCCTAAATTAAATCCTATCTGAGATATTTACATTTTTTTTTTGAGATTTGAAGTTAGTCGTGCCCCAGGGGCACATCACAGCGACAGGTATAATGTTTAATATTTTCATTTCTTGGCTCTGGTAACGGGGCAAAACGCGGCGTTGAGTCCTGCCGCTCACTCTGTCTCTACATTTCGGAATGTAGCGAACGCAAGTATTTAAATGAGAAGGGAACGTCTTAACACTGGGTTCCCAGGTTTCCCCTGTCTGATGTTCTTGACTAAAATGCTGTCATAAACGATAGTACTTTTAAATTGCATACAGCAAGTTTAAACAAGGTAGAACTTCAGAAATACGTGAAGTATTCAAAACAATTATTTCAATTATTTCAGTACGAAATTTATAATATTACAACTGAATTGTATTCAATTAGCAAAGTTCGTTATCGCGCAACAGCTAACTCGAGATGCATACCGCTGGGTAAATTTCCATTTTCCAGTGTACTTGTTTATACGTAACAGGTTAAATTTCAAATTTCTATTGAATACTAAACTAAATTTATGTATTACTCTAAGCGATTCGCACGCGGCTTCGCCCGCTTGAAATCCATAACTACAATTCTTAATTTTTGTTTTCTAATGAAAATATCATGAAATTAATGTCTTTATCTATATTAAAAATAAAAATTTCAGCTTTTTTAGGTCCATTATTTTTTATAGTAATTAAATCGGTCAAACCATTTATGAGATTAGCGTGAACAAATGTACAGACAAATAGGCTAAAATTAAAAAAAAAAACATTGTTTTTAATTCTATCATGTAGTTAAATACCACCAATAACATTTTTTTTTCTTTTATCTTCCACATACAAACACCGATTCTTTACGATGTTATTATAAGTGTTGTTAACTAAAAAGCGGCTTCGCCCGCATGGCCAAATATAAATATTTTATGGTTTTGTATGATGTGACATGACACATTCAGGAGAATTGACTGAAGTATGGTGGGCTATATCGAAACAATTAAGTGATAATAAGGCTGTAGACAATATAGACTTCCTCGATAAATATACTATATAACAAAAACAGATTTTGATTATTGATTTGAACTAGTATTTTATTAATTGCCATGTGCCGTGTCCGATCATCCTGGTACTGGCGGTGTCGTAAGAGGCGACTAAAGTACGTGTGGTAGAGTCAACACTCATGGGCAGACTCGACCGGACCATTATCACCCCCACCATTTAAAACCGGTGTTAAGTAGTGGTTTTATGCCCACCTAACCATCTTAAAGGCCGGCAACGCGCCTGTAGCTCCTCTGGTGTCGCACGGGGTCGTGGGCGGCGGTAGTCACTTACCATCAGGTGACCCGAACGCTCCTTTGCCTTGTCTTTTCCATAAAAAAACTTCACGCTGTACCCCGCACACAGCAGGGTAGGCAGAGGGAACCTAGCGTTAAGACACTCCGTTCCCCACTTTCTGCCGAATTCTGGAGGCATTGCGTGTTGAGTGGCAGGACTTAACGCTGCGCTTTGCCTCGACACCAAAGCAAAGAAATGGAAATATAAATTTAAGTGAATATTTCATCTCCTCGAGTGGGGATCGAACCCACAACCAGTCGATGTTACAGTCACACTTTGTACCACTGCGCCACGACTGGCCTCGATTTTTTTATTTTAATATTTATAATATTATAAAAAATCTTATGATGAAGTTCTTGTAACAAAGTTCTTGCAAATTTATACAGTCTTTTCTAACTTCCGTGGATGAGTCAGTCGCATTCCTTTGAGGTGTCGGGAACTTTAAAGTCGATTAAATAATATAAAGTGATTTTAATTTTTAAATACGTATATTTATATTTAGTTCGGCAATAAAATATCGAATATTTTACTTTTTCTAATGTTACTGTTAACAATATAGAAGTTTCAAGAAATACGAGTTTGTAATATTGTTTAATATTAACATTAACCGATTTGACATAGTCAAAATTAGAGGAATGAGTAAATATTTTTAAACCTAGTCGGTTTCCAGGAGGTGCCGGTCCGAGTCCCGCTTTCGTTCAAAATGTTTATACGTTTTCTAAAATAAATATAATGAGTAAATACCCTAAGATCTTTGATTTTCACGATCTTTACACATTTTATTTCGATTAAATAGTTACATTTAAAATAAGTAAATTCAATTTATAAACTATAAATACGAATGTTATGAATTCGATTTCCATGCGAGGTAATAAATTGTTTTTAGTCGTTTCGGTGGCAAGACCATTTGTGGTTTCAATTCCCCCACGCTATGTCTTTAAAATTGGGCTGAGAGTGGGGAATGGGATGTCTTGACACTAGGTTCACTTTGACTTCGCTACTAACAGCCTGAAGCTAAAAAAAATGTACAATTTCTCCGCGTTGAGTTCCGCCACAACATAAATAAAACAAATCTAATAATAATAATTTGTTACAGACAAAGCTCCATCGGAAGCAACATTTCGCGGTGCAGAGTTCCTCTCGTACGACCTGACGCAGACCGGCGGCGAGCCCATAGTCAGCACCCAGGACGCCATCTCCCTGTACTTCAAGACGCGGCAGCCCAACGGACTTCTGTTTTATACCGGTCATTGTATATATTTACTTCTATTTTGTAATGGTCAATGTCATTAGAAACGAGTATTTATGTCCATTTTATATTAGTTACTTTTATTATTTATAATTGATACATTGATATACTCATACAATATAAATAAAAGGAAAGATAAATAGATAAATAAAAGTCTTTATTGCAATTATATATGAAAATAAATATTTTATAAGAAAAATATAGAAACACATTTTGCGCATAGAAATAAAGCAAAGACAGAGGTGACCCTATCACTATAAGTGATCTCTTACAGGTAACCTTTAACATTATCATACAAAAGTTCAGGATATCTTGGTAGTAGTACTAAATACACTACTAAGATATAATAAGAAATTATTTTGATGTTCAAAAGTAAAAAAAAATATATAATTCTAAAAATTATATCTATTTTAGTTTTTTTTTCATCGAAATAATCCAATTTTACCGGTATAATTGTATAAGAAATAGTTATAATATTCTGCGGATTCTGATGAATCAGTAAGAGCAAGTTTTAGTGATGCAATCTTTTTTAACATTTTTAAAGTGTTAATTCACATTTAGGATAGAAAATACTTATTTAGAAAACATATAAAAATGGTGGTGTGGGTTCGAGTCCCGCTACGTTAAAATTTTTATACGTTTTCTAAATAAGTATTGATGCAATCTTTATCTATTGAAATTGTAAAAAAATATCTATTGAAATATAAAAATAAGTCCCAGTGATTTACGCTAAAACCAGTCAAACCACGCTACGGATTTTCCGCTACTCTGTGGATTTAAAAGTGATTCATAGTGATCTCAATGTCTAAAATATTGACATTTTTTTTCTATATTTAGTAAAGAAAAAAATATTAAACTAAATTATTGCTATTTCAGATTCTGTCGCTTAAAACATATTGTTGGGACTTTTTGTAGTAAAATAATCTTTATAAAGATAATTATTACTATCACTATAATATTATAAAAATGATTAATTGAATTATTTTTGGTGATACTACTTCAATATCCTCCAAAGCTGATAAAAAAGTAAAAATAAGAAGAGAAACAAGTAATAACAGAATTCGGCGGAAAGCGGTAAACGATGCGGTAGTGTCTTAATGGGAACGCAGTGTCTTTACACTAGGTTCCAAGATTTCTTCTGGATGCCTCTATGTGCCTATGTGCCTGTGTGCCTGCTGTATGTGGGATACTGCGTAAAGATAAAAAGAAGAAAGCAATAATTTTAATACAAATATACAAATATTGTTTCCACACAGGCCACGAAGCGGACTACCTCAATTTGGCAGTACGGGATGGCGGTCTCTCGCTCACTATGGGACTCGGCAACGGCAAACAGGAAATGCATATAAAACCTTCGAAAACCCGCTTCGACGACCACCAGTGGCACAAACTTACTGTTAGACGGAGAATTCAAGAGGTGAATATGTGTATTTTGATTTATAATTATTTTTTTCTTTAGAAAAACTATACAAAATATACATTTTTATTTAACGATATAACTTGATAAAAAAAAACTGTCATATACCCTAGTCTTCCTGGGTAAAGACGATGGGTAAGGTGTTGAGTAACAACATAAAAATTTTTCATTTCGTATCAGTAGTTCTGGAGATTAAAACGTTCAAACAAACAAACTAAGGTAGTTTTATCATATTAATATAGTATTAAAACAAAACATTTTGAATTCTCCCCACTCGAGGAGATGAAATATTTACTTAAATTTATATTTCCATTTCTTCGCTCTGGTCTCGTGGCGTTGAGTTCTGCCACTCAACACACAATGCCTCCAGAATTCGGCAGAAAGTGGGGAATGGAGTGTGTTAACACTAGGTTCCCTCTGCGTACCCTGCTGTGTGCGGGATACAGCGTGAAGTTGATTTATTTTATTTTTATAACACTATAATATGTTATCTGCTTCATTAAAACAAAATCAAAATTATAACATTATTTATTCAATTAGGTCACACGACCGCGCTTGAATTTTTTATTCATACAAAAATACTAATATTGTCTATTGTTCATATAATACCATAGACTCGAAAGCGTAGAATAGCGGGTGAATAGTATTGAGATTTCAAATGTCATTTTTGCTATTTTTCATAATATTTATAAGCTTTTGTGCTCTTTTTTTTTCTTGAAAGTGAAATATGGAGGCACTAACGTAACAAATAATGATCAAAGTTTTTACAATTTATTACATAAATTATTTAGGAAACTATTGAGGCCAGTCGTGGCGCAGGGGCACAAAGTGTGACTGTAAAACCGACTGGTTGTGGGTTCGATCCCCACTCGAGGAGATGAAATATTTACTTTATATTTCCATTTCTTCGCTCTGGTGTCGAGGCAAAGCGCGGCGTTGAGTTCTGCCACTTAACTGGCAATGCCTCCACAGGATTCGGCAGAAAGTGGGGAACGGAGTGTCTTACGCTAAGTTCCCTCTGCCTACCCTGCTGTGTGCGAAATATAGCGTGAAGCTGATTTTTTTTTTTCTATTTATTCATTAGGTCTGGTCAAGACATATAACTTCCATATAAGGTGACATTGGCGAAGTGATTTTGTGCTCAACAACAAAAAGAATAGAACAGAACAAAACAGAACAGAACAGACATATAGCTATTGTATATATTTTTAAAGACAACAGTTGAGATTGTTTCTGGCTTATCTCTGTTCGCTTCGGTAAAAAAAATGTTAAATAGAAGAATGCATGTTAAAAATATAACCAGTCAATACATTGTCTTCTATAATAAAAAAAAATCAAATTCAATTCAAAAATTCAGAGTCAGTAGGACTGACACTATTAACATTTGTGTCGAGTAACTTGATGTTTATTGGGTTTATAATGTTTTGTTTTATACTTTTTTATTTTGTAGCTTAATTTAGGTCATGGTAACCACATCCAATCAGATAAATTACGCATTTCACTATTTTATAATGAGGTTCACGCTGTATACCGCACACAGCAGGGTAGGCAGAGGGAACCTAGGACACTTCGTTCACCATTTTTCGCTGAATTCTGGACGGATTGCGTGCGTTGCGTGTTTAGTGGCGTAACCTAACGCCGCGCTTTGCCCCGACACCAGAGCGAATAAATATAAATCAATATTTCATTTCCTCGAGCGTTATCGAACTCACAACCAGTCGCATTTACAGGCACACTTTGCTTACGCTACGACTTGGCTAATCTCTATTTTATAAAAGGAAATAAAACATTATATTA
The DNA here is from genome assembly GCA_013421005.1 of Heliconius erato x Heliconius himera. Lineage (NCBI taxonomy): Eukaryota > Metazoa > Arthropoda > Insecta > Lepidoptera > Nymphalidae > Heliconius > Heliconius erato x Heliconius himera. The sequence goes on along the minus strand of JAATLQ010023421.1, from coordinate 50,009 downwards.
CATTAAAATTAATAAAAGGGAATTTTACTTAGATATAGTTTACTCTAAAGTGAGTTTTCGAAGCAAAGTATCTAAGTTAACCGGAGTTTTCAATTAAAATCACCATATTCATTATATTTAAAACAGCCCGAACAACTACACAAGCTTATACAAGTTGAGAACGTTTCATAAGGAGTTTGTATGCAATTATTTATTTAGAGAGTTTGCTCTTTTGGCCGTTTTCCTTTCGACCAATATTCTAAATTATAGCAGTAATATGCTTAACGATGTATGACGGTAGGCAGAGGGAACCTGGGAACCTAGTGTTAGGATACTCCGTTCCAGATTGGCATTGCGTGTTGAATGGCGGAACTCAACGTTGCGCTTTACCAGAGCGAAGAAATAAAAATATGAAATATTTTATTACCTCAAGTGGGAATCGGACCCACAACCTGGAATGGTGGAAGCCCGGTATTATCCACTTTGTTGAGTTAAAGTGGTGCGTTAAACTGAGACACTCAAGTGCAAGGTTTCGACATTAAAATAGTTCAGGAAATGGAGAGTGGAGAAAATGCCCTCTTTTATTAATTATTAAATAAATAAATTTTATTTATTAAATTTAAACCAAAGAAATACGTCTAGTTAGAAATATAATCCACCATATTATTTTAATTATATCAAAAGTTAAACCTCTTAGAATTAATGTATTGCAAATAAAATAGAGCTAATCTGGTTTTCACTAAGAATTGTGAAATTTTACATACATTTGCAGCGGAAACTTAAATATATAAAGAAGCTTAATTTTTATTTGTTTGTTCACAGATTACGCCGTTCACGAGCTTTTGTAGGGTAAGTGTTGGTACATATAAATGTTTGCTTTAAAATCTTTTATTTTAATTACTTTTGGGCTAAGATTAAAATGTATATTTTATGATTATTATAGAAACTGGCACGCGGCTTTGCCTGCTTTTCTTTATAATTATACTATAGTAAAATTATACAAAATATTTTTCATAAAGAAATCTTCGTTGCGCAGGGACAGAAGGGTGTGACTGTTAGCGCAACGGTTGTGTATTTGATCCACACTCAAGGGAATTAATTATTATTTATTAATATTTTAATTTATTCGCTCTGGCACCAAGGCAAAAAGCCCTGCATTGAGTTCCACCACTCAACAGAAATAAAATGACGAACGGAGTATCTTAACGCTAGGTTCCCTCTGTGTGCGGGATACAGCGTGAAGCTTATTTAATCTTAATTCTTTACGTATCTTTAGTCAACATCTTATCATAATTTTCCACTGAAGATGAGCGATTTGTGATAATTGCATCAATATTTTTTGTTTGTTACGGATGTCTTAAAGAATGCAGGTTCTAATTCATTTATCAAAATTATACAAATTTCAACTTTTTTCTTTTGTTGCATTTTAGCCTCTTACTGTATCCCGCACAAAGTAGGGTAGGCTGAGAAAACCTAGTGTTAAGACACTGCGTTCCCCACTGTCCGCTGGATTCTGGAGGCATTGCGTGTTGAGTGGCGAAAGTCAACGCTGCTCTAAACCTCGACTCCAGAGCGAAGAAAATAGAAATCGAACCTACAACCTATGACGTTTTTAGTCACACTTTTTATCTGCGTCTATTTTTATTTGCGTCATGGCTGACCTCATGTCTTTTATATTTTTTTATTCAAAATTATATAAAAAATATAGTGCTACCAGTTTCTAATATATTAAGCCGAAGTTCGTCCACTAAATCTCATTAGAGGCGAGATCTGTTTATGTTTCTCTCTGTATAATAACGCTCTGCAAACATTAATCTGGACGGAGTTGCTGTTTCGCTATCTTGCTTGTGAGGATCCAATCTGATTGTACGGACAGCAGAATAAAATTAATAAGATAATGTGACTTTTTAGCAGTGATTTTTTTTTCTTTATACTGAAAGAAATTCACACAATTCGGAAACTTTTAGTTGTATGTGGCCTGTAGAAAGTAGAAAAAGAAATTAAATTAAGGGCTTAAATTCTATTTGGGTTTAAGTGTTTAATGCTTAAAATCCTATTATATAGTAGGATTTTAAATATTAACGAGACCTCCATAATGCTTACGTTAAAAAAATAATAGAAGGTAGCCGTATTGGCGCAGTGCAAAAAGTCAGATTAAACGTGGCAGTTACGAGTCCGATTTCCACTCCGGTTAACTAAACATTTTTCATTTTCATTTCCTTACTCCGGTAACAAGATAAATCACGGCGTTGAGTGCCGTCACTCAATAGCCAATGTTTCCAAAATTGAGCGGAAAGTGAGGGACGAAGTCCCTTAACACTAGATTTTGTCTGTGTAACTTGCTGTATGTGGGATATAGTGGAAGACTATTTTATTATAGTAAAGAAAATTCATATATATCTATATAGTAAACTATAGAAGAAATCTATTAATCTGTTAATGAATAAAAATAAGTGACCCAATCCAATATTTTTTATGCAGATAGTACAAACGTACTGTTTAATAGAATCCAGTTGAAATCATACAGTAGTCTCATAAGTTCTGAGGATGATACACAAACAAGCTGGTGAACTAAATGGATTCGTTGAGGTTATATAGATATAAATAAATAAGACATGTGATATGTTTTATTTATTTGCTATATAAATTGTAGATATATTTTATTTATATATAAATTGTAGTGTTTTGACATTCCGTTCTCCACTATCTTTCGTTGAGTACTTTGTTAGTGCTACGTATTGTTCAACGCCGCACGCAAATATAATTCCCACTCGTGGGGATCGAATCCACAGTCATTTTGCTTATAGTTAGGCGTTCTAACTGCGCAAGGTTGGGTGCCCATTGCCATTTAGGATCATCATGTCATCTCGCTTGTCATGGCGCTTGGGTGCATGCGTTCGACTGTACACGTGAAGGTTGGGGGTTCGATTCTCACTCGACGGATAAAAATATGTAATTTTTTCATTTCTTCACTCTGCCTCGAGAATTCACCGGAAGGCAGAGAATGGAAATGTCTTAGATATCCCTCTGTCTACCCTAATATATGTGGGATACAGCGTGAAGCAAAAAAAAATAAAAAACTGGGATTTATTTTATTTATCGCGGCGAAAAGTGGGGAACGGAGTGTCTTAACGCAAGGTTCAATCTGCCCACTCTGCTGTGTGAGGGATACAGCGTGAAACTGTTTTTTTTTATTAACTTGAAAGAATGATTATATTTGCGTACGGCGGTGAACACTACTTAAAACTAACCAAGTACTCAACAAAAGAAAATGGAGAACGGAATATCTCATCATTAGGTACCTTCTGCTTACCATACTATATACGGAATACAGAGAGAAGTTAAAACAAAAACGTAAAGCTACCCCCATTTCAGAAGGGTAAATCGGCTAAGATTTTCTTGTTCTACTTATCGATGTAACCCCAAAAATACTAAAAATCGCGTGCTTCTATGAATTTGCAATACAATTTTTTTCGTAATATGCATAGATTGTGATACATCTGGTAAAACCCACCGTCCTTCGATACGATATTGCAACGTCAAACGCGAGCTTATGTAAAATATTTGTGTGGGGGAGTTCTATTTTAAAACGATATTGGCTTCTTATCTTTTAGATATGAATATTATGTTGTGATGGAACTTTTTAGAATATGTTTATTTGTGTTTATTGAGGCCAGTCGTGGCCCAGTGGCACGAGGTGTGACTGTAAAACCGACTGGTTGTGGCTTCGATCCCCACTCGAGGAAATGAAATATTTACTTAAATTTATATTTCCATTTCTTCGCTCTGGTATCAAGGTTGAGTGCGGCGTTGATTTCTGCCACTCAACACGCAATGCCTCCAGAATTCGGCAGAAAGTGGGGAACGGAGTGTCTTAACACTAGGTTCCCTCTGCCTGAGTGTGCGGGATACAGCGTGAAGCTGATTTAAAAAAAAAAATATTTGTGTTTTTTAGTATTTTCATTGTAAACTCTACTGTTCTCTAGTGAACGTGATGGTGATGGAAAGTGGTCGTTTCTCACTATTTATTATATAATTAAATATATTTTAATTTTTCCAGCTTAGAGACATTTGGCCTTCTGAAGTTTATTTCTAATGCTTTTCAGTTAGAAAAATAAAGACAGGAATAATGTATCATTGATTTTTGTTCTTCTTTATAAATTTCAATTTGAGGCCATCGTGGCGCATTGGCGCAAGCGTGTGACCATAATGGCATCGATTGTAGGTTCGATTTCTACTCGGGGAAACTAGTTATTAATGTATTAATTTTTTTCCCTTTAGTACCAAGGCAAAGCGCGGCGTTGAGTTCCTCCACTAAACACGTAATGTCTCGAAAATTATGCGGAAATTGGGGAACGAAGTGTCTTAACACTAAGTTCCCTCTGCCTACCCTGCATTATGCTGTATACAGCGTAAAGCTAAAAAAAAATACTCACAAAAACCAAAAAAGAAAATGTAAATGAAAATAAAAAAAGTGTAAAGCTTCAGTACTTTTATTATAATAATCAACTCTTGTAATACGATTCTACATAATTAGAAACAAAGCTCCAGCGTTCTTTGTTTATATAAAATTTGTAACGGGAAAAATAAAATTTCTTTCTCAAAAAAAAGATTAATTACATTATAGAGTTGTCGGAAAAAATCAACGGTAGCTTATCGCGTTACAGACCCTCGACTAAGCTTTGCCCAACTGGTTTAGAATGATCAAGAGGACGTTTATATAAGTATTTTTTTTATTCGTAAAAGGTGTTTTCGGGATTTTTTTTAAAGAAAAGGTGTTTTTAGGGTTCCGTACCTTTTAAGGTAAAAAGGAACCCTTAAAAGATCGCTTTGTTGTCCGTCCGCCTATCTGTCTGCTTGTCTGTCTGTCTGTCAAGACTCTGTCAGGAGCGCTTGGAGATATCAAGTTGAAATTTAAACCATATACTTAGATATACGGTCCCATGATTTCCTGAAAAAAAATCTATATTTACTTTAAAAAAAGATATGGCCCTTTATATCGTAAAAAACGCGTATTTCGACACTATATAGGGAACTAAAACTAATAGGGTACTTACGGTTGATTTAGAATTATTAGAATTGGGAAAATTTGGCAGCTTGTATCTGCAGATAGTATTAGACTTAGAAAAAATCTGAAAACTATATATTTGTGGTTAAATCCCAAAAAAAGGAGGGCAAAATTTGGTATTAAAGCCTCTAGTTCAAGTGAGGTATCAGATGAAAGAGCTTTGGCTAAGTTAGGTTGAATTTCAGAAAAAGCCCGAAGCCTCCTTTTTTGTACGGAACCTACGGTGGGCAAGCCCGACTCGCGCTTGTCCCGATTGTTTAGATTCATGCTGTATCCCGTAAGCAGCAGGATAGGCAGAATTTAAGGCATTGACGTTGCGGCGTGGGTTCGATCCCCAATCGGCTAATTATATAATTATCCCCAATCGGATAATTATATTTATAAATTATTTACATCTTGTTGTACAAAACCACTCAAAATTATTTTTTTTTCAGTGCGTGTCCTTAACACTACGTTCCTTCTGCCCACTGTGCTATACAAAGAGCAGTAAAAAAAACCTTTTATTGTAGATTCTATTAAATTTTCATATATATCTTGAACAGCTTACACTCAACACAAACTTCTTTCATATCGTCGACCAGATTGTACTAAGTTTGTTTTGAAGTTATCGCCCGTAAACATATTGGTAAACGTTCAGGTCGTTTGGTTCACTATTTCTTTGTTTTATTATCGGCTTTATTAGGAAACCATTTAATGGCTTTTATTGTGCGAAATTGATTTGTTTGGAAAATGTTGACTTTTTTTATTATTTAGGCCAGTTGTTTATTTGTGGGTTCGATTTTAACTCGAGAAAAAGAAATATTTAATATTTCTTTGTTCTGGTGTTGAGGAAAATCTGCCAATAGATAATATTTTTTTTTGTTTACACTAGATTCCTATGTTCCCTCTGCCTACCTTGCGAGTACAGTGTAAAGCTAAAACATATGATTTTCAAATTTTGTTTTTAAGGAAGATTTTTATGTTATTAAGATGTATTTTCGGTTTACGAATGGAAATTTATGGAAAGGAAGTGAAAATGAGACACAATTAAACATTTCTTTCTTTCCGTTTTGAGAAATATTTTACACATACCCTTATAGAATAAAAAAATATAGGTTTATATGATAATATCCCAAAAAAAAGTACAAAAATATGACAGTTTTTGTTGAATTGTTAGTTTATTCTTACGCCTCGCTATGTTATTGTATTGTAGTGACAAGCCGAAAGAGGATACAGCGCCGAATGCTATCTTATCTTTTTCTTTTTTTCTATAATATATAAAAAAAACTTACATTTCCAAAGATCCTGAGGCCATCGTGGCGTAGGGTCACAGGCGTCCCTCCGTAAACATGGTGGTTGCGGTGTCCCATTCGGGAGAGTGAAACATTTAATATTTTCATTTCTTTACCCTGGTAATATTGCAAAGCACGCTGTATACCGCACATAGCAGAATATGCAGAGGGAATTAGGGAACCTAGTGTTAATACACCCCATTCCCTGAGCACTTCCACTCACCAAGTACCGCCGAGTTCTGGTGGCATTACATGTTGAATGCAGGAACTCAACTGCGAGATTATTAAGAAATAAAATATTTTATTTCTTCGACTGGGAATTGAACCTACAACTTTCTTGTATTTTTTTTTTGTTAACAATACATATATATTTTGTTTCATTATTTTTTATTTGTGGATATACAATTATAAGTAAATAATCTAGAAATCTTGATTTTGTCAGGTATCGGCGGTAGTTGACGACGTATATTCGGAACATTCCCACGTGGCCGGCTCGTTCACCATGCTGGCCAGCTCCCGGGCCCATGTCGGGGGATCCCTAAACGCTAGGGCGCTGCCCGGGGCCAGAGTCCATACCAACTTTATAGGGTGTTTGAAAAAGGTATGTGTTATTTTAAATATTTTAAAGGAGTCTACACTCAGGATGTTTCCTAGAATTATCTTTAGGAAACGTTTATACGTAGATACAACATAGATAAAGTGTAAAAGAGTATAAGTTTTACAACGTAGCTTGATAAGAATGTATGGCTTAGTGGTCAGAGCGTTTGGACTGTTTCTAAGAGGCGCGGGTTCATCAAAGCACTCTACATAATGCTTATATACATTTTTTAAAATTTTATTTTGGAAGTTAAAATGAGTCTGAACACTATATTATGTTCAGATAAAAAATATTTTGAAATTTTGAACTTATTGGCATTTAATTTCTTGCTCATGGTGAATGTTGCTTTAAATTCGTTCGCAGAGAACATTTTTAACTTATCTGGTAGACAAAGTATGTTAACTTTGGGCCATTACGCTGTGATTCTATAGTAAAACACACAGAATTTACAGTAAACTAAAGTTGACAACATTTGCATATAAAAATTATAATAAATACATCCATAAACCAACATATGCTACAAATTTTTCAACCATTTAATATAATTTTTTGATTCCAGGTGGAGTTTTCAGCGGACACTCTACGTCTCAACCTTATAGACCTCGCGCGCACCGGAAGCAAGCTAATCACTGTCACCGGAAGGCTCGAATACACTTGTACTGCCACAGACTCAGCAGATCCAGTCACTTTTACTACCAGAGATGCTCATTTGGTGAGTTTTTGAGCGGATCTTTAAAGATTTCTTGGCTTTTTTGGTCAGAATGTTTCTATTCAAGATACTAAAAATAAGTTTCGTTTCTTTTTTTGTATTTTTTTTTACTTAAAATATATTACGATGACGACTATATTGCCTTTTCGAAGAAACTCTTCTTGCGCTGGTTCTTTTCAGGTCTGAGAAGTTAGGTTCAGTGAACCAGTGGTAAATTATTTGGCGAACTTAAAGTTAAACTTTTAATTTATTTTTATAAAATTATTTCTTTGATAAAGATGATTAATATAAAATTAATTATTATATCACTTCGTTTTTTACTTTTTAAAGATTTTAAAGGACAGTCGTGGCGCAGGGGCACAAAGTGTGACTGCTGAATCGACTGGTTGTGGGTTCGATCGTTACTCGAGGAGATGAAATATTTATTTAAATTTATATTTCCATTTCTTCGCTTTGGTGTTGAGGCAAAGCGCGGCGTTGAGTTCTGCCACTCAACACGCAATGCCTCCAGAATTCGGCAGAAAGTGGGGAACAGAGCGTCGTAACACTAGGTTCCCTCTGCCTACCCTGATGTGTGCGGGATACAGCGTGAAGCTGATTAAATATTATACAATCAGAAGCGAATCGCAACCATCACGTCCACGACAGCCTACAAAATTACTTTACATAATATCATTAACATAATAAACACATATAATAGAAATTATTACATACACATATACAAGTCACTCCACACCGTAGCGGTAAACCGCTGAGCTGAAGAAGCTCTTAGACAGACCACATTCTCTCGAGATAAATGAAGTGAAATAAGCGAATGCTTACATTGCTAGCTTGTGCACTGGCACAGTGTGTGTAAACTCGTCGGTTGTGGGTTCGATTCCTACTCGGGGTAATGTATTAACTGATATTTTCATTTCCTTGCTCTGGTAATTAGACAAAGCGAGGCGTTAAGTTCCTCCTCCTAACACGTAATGAATCCGGAGTTCGGCTTAAAGTGGGGAACGGAAGGGGAAGAAATATAATTTAAAAAAAAAGCTTCATGCCGTATCCCGCACATAGCAGGGTAGGCAGAGGGAACCTAGTGTTAAAACACTCCGTTCCCCACTTACCGCCGAATTTGGAAGGTATTGCGTGTTGAGTGGCGGAACTCAACGCCGCTGTTTGTCTTGACACCAGAGCGAAGAAATGGAAATATAAATTTAAATAAATATTTCGTTTCCTCGAGTGGGGATCGAACCCACAATCGTCGCGTTACTCTTTTGTGCCCCTGGGCCACGACGATCTCATTTAAATATAATTTAAAATCTTTATATATTTTTTTCATAATATTATTTTGGAAAAATAAACAATTATATACGTTTAAAGTAACAAAGATAAATATTCAATCTTGAATCAACTGCAATGACAAATGTAACCCGGCAGATTTGAAAAAGCGTCGTTTAGCTCAAGTGGACTCTGTACGGTCGACTCTCGAATTTGGTCGAACGTTCGAGTGTCCTCAATGTGATTAGATCGCGATAGGATTTGAGGGAAGCGTTCTGTATTGTGCTATGTGATTATTCAAGAGGTTTCAGTTTTTTTTGTTTCTTTTAGTTTTACACTATATTCCGCACGTAGCCTGCCCCCTTAAGTAGAAGGATCAGAGCACCAAGTGTTACGACACTCCCGTTCTCCACTTTCCTCCAAATTCTGGAAACATTGCGTGTTGAACTCAGCGTCGCGATTTGCCTCGTCCAGAGCGAGGAAATGAAAATATTAAATACTTCTGCGAGTAGGAATCGAACCTCCAACCTATCGCCTTTAAGTCGCTCGGTTGTGCTCTTCCGCCATGACTGGCCTCAAAATTTTTAGATACACAAATATTTTATGTATAGTGCCTTGTTTTACCTGTTTTCAAAGAATAATTATTTTTTGGCTTTTCTAGGAACTCGATATTATCAATAAATATCAGAAACAGTTTTATCTCATGTTATATCAGTAAAAAATATATATACACTTCTAGTGAAGCTTGAGCACAAATTCCCTTAGATGTGTTCATTCAAATAACATCGTGTTAGATTAAAGCACGGCGTTGTTCTCCGCTACTCATCACAAAATGCCTTGGATTATTTGGAAAGTGGGGAATGCTGTATGGTTTTAAGACAACAGTCGGTTCCTTCCGCCTATCACGATATATGCGGGATACAGCTTGAAGCTTGATTTATTTTTTTTTCTTCAAGCAATTGTATCCCGCTTATAGCAGAGTAGGCACTAGGCAGAGAGAAACTAGTGTTAAAAGATTCCGTTTCTCACTTTCCGTCAATTTGTTTAAGAGGCGGAGTTTATTGTGTGCCTGATCTCAATACTGCGCTTTGTCTACCAGAGCGGGAAAAATGAGAACATTTATTAACATATTTTTTCTCCCCGATAGGGAATTAAACCAACAACTGTCGCTATACATTCATATGCTTGTTCCACTGTGCCACGACGGCTTCAATTTGAAATACCATTCAGGTTCCAGTAGGTACTCAGCGACTCCACTAATCTATATAGGTTAAGGCTAAGCCCATTATATTTTTACTCGTCAATTGTTTTACTTGAGCGTAATTAAGTACAATGAAACGTTTAAGTAAATACCGAGAAATTAGCCCTTTATTGACCTAATAGACCAAATTAGTGCAATTTGCTGTAGGTTAGATATTGTTGGTTTGGTCGATTATAATAGATAAATGATATGGTTTTAGCTTCACGCTTTATCCCGCATACAGCATTGCAGGCAGAAGAAACCTAGTGTTAAGTCCCCATCCTCCCCATTTTCTGCCGAATTCTGAAGGCAATGCGTTGTCGTTGAGTGGTGGAACTCAACGTCGTGCTTTGCCTCGACACCAGAGTGAAAAAATAAAAAAAATAAATCAGCTTCACGCTGTATTCCGCACACAGAAGGGTAGGCAGAGGGAACTTAGTGTTAAGACACTCCGTTCCCCACTTTCTGCCGAATTCTGGAGGCATTGCGTGTTGAGTGGCAGAACTCAACGCCGCGCTTAACCTCGACACCAGAGCGTAGAAATGAAAATATAAATTTATGTAAATATTTCATCTCCTCGAGTGGTGATCGAACCCACAACCAGTCGGTTTTACAGTCACACTTCGTGCCGCTGCGCCACGACTGGCCTCATGAAAACATTAAATATTTCATTTTCTCGAATGGGGATCGAACCCACAACCTGTCGCGTTTACAGTTACACGCTTGTGTCCCTGCACCACGACTGGCCTTAATAAATGATAATGCTTATCAAATAAATTTATAATGTTAATAGTTATGACCCAAGAGCTGTCGTATTGTAATTCGATTCCATTTATTGATTTCTTTTATTTATAAGTAATTAAGTACGGTTACCAACGTACTAAATAAACTTTTTTTTATTATTATATTTAAAACCAGTAATTTAATTTAAACTGATTTTGTTAAAACTGACTTATTACTAAAGACAGAAAGGAAGAGTGATACTACTAACTTTTAATAACTCAGTGCGAGAAAGTGCCACGTTCATAATAAAGCATAGTTAACTGTTCCTCAGAGGGTCACTCGTATGAAATTTTGGTCGAATGTATAATTAATTTCCATCATATTTCCTTTTCTATTCCACCCACGAGTATTTTGAACTTTGACTTTTTCCCCATAATCATAATAATTATAGGCGGGAACTGATTAAGTGCTGTGATTGCTGAATACGAAAGTATTTGAAAATGTTATGATTTTTTTTTATTTCTGATGTTATTTTTTTTAAGTGCTTGTAAGTACATTGTGTTCTGGTAATATAAATGATAGCCAACTTTGTAACGGCTGTATATAAAATTTTTTTTTTGCTTCCTGTATCCCGCACATAGTACGGTAGGCAAAGGGAACCTGGAAATCTTGTGCTTAATGGGAATGGTGTTGCATTCCCATTAAGATACATTCTCCATTTTCCGCCTCTTATAGAGGCAATTCGTATTGACTGGTGCATCTCGACGATGCGTTTTGCCTTTAAATATAAATCTTAAAGATTTAATTTGAGATTCGAATCCAAAACCTGTCTGTCACTCTTATAGTCGCATGCGTCTGTCCCTGCGCCACGACTGGCCTCGAAAGTATTAATCAATAATTCATTATATCAGTAATACAATATGTACATCTATAATTTAATGCCATTATTGAGATGAGATGATGCATGATACAGTGTGAAACTAAAAAAAATATAACAGAACAAAAAAAAAACCAATAAAAAAATAAACGCAACATTTTAAAACCTTATAGTCTTTTATATATATAATATTCTTTTTCACAGATAAGATAAGGAAGGCACAGATTCAATACGACTAGCCTATCATTAAAATAATTAAAACAATATCACAAGTAGTATAAATGACACTTTAATTTGAACACAAATTGTGATTACTTCAATAATAATTAAAATGAAAGCATTCTACTATCGCAGAGTCGATCTTGGTTGCTGCGCTGAAGGCCCGGTCGTTTGTACGGCGAGGCCACAGTCGATTGTGCTACAAATATTTATTTATAGATAGATAGATAGGTATATTTATATTATAAAAGATTTTAATTTTTGATAGTAAAGTGATATTATAGTCATAATTATGAAAATTACTGTGAAATATGCTTTTTTTTATAGATTCACCCCGTATCCCGCATGTATTGCAGTACCCTGCAAAGTAGGTAAAGGCCTGATGAAGATATTTCGTTCTCCACGCGAAGTCCAATTTTCGTGATATTACGTGTTGGTTGGTGGACCCCAACGCTGCGCGTTGTCTTGTGTATGTGGCGTGAAAATAGAAATAATTCAATCCCCCGAAAAGTGATCGAACCCACAACCATAGCGTTAAAAATCAGACGCCGGGCCTCATTATATTCTCAATTCTGTTTGTAGAGATGACTTTCTGAAAGGTTTATTGTTTACGTTTCACTGTAATAGAAGTCTTGACTAGGTGAACTCATCACTCCGTTTTGTGAAATCAGAATGGAGATACTTTTTATATTACGTTGGATTTTATTTAATAAAAAAGATTTCAGGAGTTAAAATCGAACTCAAAATCATTGTCAGTTTAGTTAGATACTTAAAACTTACACCATAATTTTATTTTTATGTCAATTATGTTTATATTATTGTACAGTAATATCTTTTATAAGACTACTTTTAAAAATATTTTTTAATTCCAATTAAACATTAATATTGATTTATTTGTATAATATTAAATCCACAGATATTACCAAAATGGGAGGCAGTGAAGACAGGCACTATATCGTTCAAGTTCCGCACCAACGAACCGAACGGGCTGATCCTGTTCAACATGGGCGCGAAGCCACCAAGGGTAGGTTGCACGGTAAGGGGTGAAGCTTTTGGGGTTGGAGACCACGAAAGAGACCATGATCGAAACATCAATCATCATTCACACAAAAATAATCATCAAAATGTCCAATCATCGAGATATCAACCGCTTCGTCAATACCATTTCCATTATACGTATACGAGATTGTAAAATATGATTTTCTCTTTCACATATTAATAGGGCCGGCTCATCAAAGGCCTCGAAGGTGTGTGTTCAGTAAATTGAACCAGATATATTAACTTTCGATCAGTTGGTCGAATCGAGTCGGTATTTAAAATAGTTTTTTTTTTAATGAATACCCGAAAATATACATATAAGAATTTTTGGGTGTAAATAGGCGTGTTTCAGTCTTTGCAATGTTATGAGAAAATTTACAATCTCTTATAAATTTACCTCAGTGGATGTGTATCGGAATTATATTGTTAATTAAAGCTTAATTGCCAAATAGTAAATATCGATATAATATATTCGATTGTCGCGATTTTCACACGTTTTAAATGAAACTTTTAAGTTGGATTTATCGCGTATATATTTAGTATTTATACATTTTTGAAAACTTTACGTTTCGAGCACTTTACAGTAGTCCGTGATCACGGGTAGACTGAGGTCAGATGACATAATTATTATATCAAACAAAAATTAGCAAAACAGTCTTTTTTTGTACCTAACGGCTTTTTAGTTTTAATTTCTGTATTTTTTAGTTTACCCGTGACCACCGGCCTCTGCAATCGTCAGATTTTCAAAAACGTAGAAAATTAAATAAAGATGATTATTATATTTATATTATAAATCTTTTTCGAGAGTTTCATTTAAAATGAGTAAAATATCTTCTTTAATATGAACAGTTGAAATATATAAACTAGCTGTATTTCTTCCGTCCACCGAGGTTGCATGTTAGGTCAAGGCAACGACGTCGGGAACTATTCGGACACAGTTTGTAGGGGAATTTGTGTATGGTACCTTATAAAGTTTCACCCACTTTGAATTGTAAAGTGTTGTTTATGTTGTCGATGTGCACGTAGTAAGTACCCCGAGCACAGTGGTATAATGAACACCTAAATAATTGTATGCCAGACCAGAGGATTTGGGGCCAGCCGTGGCGTAGGGGTTTGTGGTTCGAGTCCCACTGGAGGAAAATGAGATTTTTTTTTTTTTTCATTTTTTCGCCCTGATAACGAGGCTAAGCTCAGCGTTGAGTTCTGGTCCTCGATACGCAATGCCTCCGGAATTCGGCGGAAAGTTAAGAATGTATGTGACTTAATGAGAACTGAGTGTCTCAACACTAGGTTCTCAGGATACAGCGTGAAGCTAAAAAAATAAATGATAGCCCAGCACGCGACCCTGAAAGCTTATTTTTAAGTAAAAGCTTGAAAGAGCTTTATTAATACCTACACAAATTCGCACCATGATCCCACAATTTATATAATATTTATATTTATTAGAATTTACATATATTTCTTATGAGAATGTTGTTAAAAATAGAAGTATCTAATTTTATGTAGTTTTTTAAACATTTTTTTATTTTTACAAAACTACTACATTCCAAAATGCCGTAGTGGCGCGGCAACATAGCGTCTGACCCTAAATGCGGTTGTGGGTTCGATTCCCAGTCGATAGAAAGGATTACTTTCATATCCTTGCTCTCAAACGGTGCGTTGAGTTACATCTCCGGACACGCAATATTACGAAAATAGGCGGAAGGAAGAGAACTGAGTGTCTTAACACTAGAATCCTTCTGACTACCCTGGTTACAACGTGAAGCTTAAATTAGCTTCACGCTGTATCCCGCACACAGCAGGGTAGGCAGAGGGAACTTAGTGTTAAGACACTCCGTTCCCCACTTTCTGCCGAATTCTGGAGGCATTGCGTGTTGAGTGGCAGAACTCAACGCCGCGCTTAGCCTCGACACCAGAGCGAAGAAATGGAAATATAAATTTAAGTAAATATTTCATCTCCTCGAGTGGGGATCGAACCCACAACCAGTCGGTTTTGCAATCACACCTCGTGCCGCTGCGTCACGACTGGCCTCAACGTGAAGCTCATTTTTAAAAATAAAAGCTTCACGCTGTATTCTTCAGAGTAGACAGAGGAAACCTGGGAACCTAGTGATAAGGCACTCGGCTCCCATTAACATATTTCTATTCTTCACTTTCCTTGAGGCCGTCGTGGCCCAGGGGCACAAGGGTGTGACTGTAACACGACGGTTGTGGGTTCGATCCCCACTCGAGGAGATGAAATATTTACTTAAATTTATATTTCCATTTCTTCGCTCTGGTGTCAAGGCTAAGCGCGGCGTTGAGTTCTGCCACTCAACACGCAATGCCTCCAGAATTCAGCAGAAAGTGTGGAACGGAGTGTCTTAACACTAGGTTCCCTCTGCCTACCCTGCTGTGTGCGGGATATAGCGTGAAGCTAATTTAATTTTTTTAATTTAATTTTAATTTATTCTTCACTTTCCGCCGTATTCTGGAGGTGTTGCGTGTTGATTGTCGAAATTTAACGCTTTGTCTCGTTACAGAGCTAGAATATGAAAATATGAATGAGTAGGAATCGAATCCGCTACTTATCGCGTTTACAGCCGCACGCTCGTTCCCTGCGCTACGACTGGCCTAAAAAAAATGACATTTTTTTATTACTTTTTAAAATAGAACACCCTGTATAAACTATTCAGTTCCATACATATTTATATAATAGTTACCAATATAAGTAGTTATATTAGAATTAGTTCTAGATATTTGCATGTCTGGTGCTGAACGAATGTTCTAGTATTAATATTGTTTTAGTATACAGTTTGCATGTATTACGTGGCCGTTCTTTTTTTTTGTATTTTGACGTAACTATTTTTTTATTACGGTTTTTTATTCCGTACCCTTTTTGTTACGTCGTGAAAGCCTTTACGTAATCAGTCTTCGTGAATATTTGAACGTTAACGATTGTATCGAATGTAAGTTAGGTAGGTATATAGAGTCAATGGTGTTTAAATGAATAATCGATTTTTTTTGTGTATTGACTTTACGTTTTCTTGTGTCACTATGTGTTCAGTATAGCCTAGGGAACCTAGTGTTAAGGTAATATTCAACTTTCGCTCATATTTCTCTATATTGCGTGTTGAGTGGCGGAACTCAATGCCGCGATTTCTATATTATCAGCTTCACGCTGTATCCCGCACACAGCAGGGTAGGCAGACTTAGTGTTAAGACACTCTGTTCCCCACTTTCTTGCCGAATTCTGGAGACATTCCGTGTTGAGAGGCAGAATTCAACGCCGCGCTTTGCTGGTGCCGAACCAGAGCGAAGAAATGGAAAAATAAATTTAAGTAAATATTTTATCTCCTCGAGTGGGGATCGAACCCACAACCAGTCGCGTTTACAGTCACACACTTGTTACCCTGCACCACGACTGGCCTCAAACATGACTATCCAATTCAGAAATAGATTTTTTATTTTATCAACCAAACAAACCCTTTACTTTTATAAAACTAGGAAATATTAGATATAGAAGGTAAAATACAGATGCTTTCAATTCAGTGTAACAAATAAGTACGTAACAAAGACCGTCAGTTATTCGAACAATTTGATCGAATATTTCGAATTTTATAACAATAGAATTGTAAAAAAAGTAAAAGCGCTTTAATAGCTTTGAAGTAAAGGCTATGTTTCTTAACATTTTTGGTTAGGTAGGTTTTTCATTCTATTTTGTTTGTTTTTTCTATGCGAATTAAAATTATTTACTTTTTTTGTTTGTGGCTTTGACCACGCGGGCCAAATAGAAAAAAAAACAGTTTCTTAATTTATTAAGAATATAGCGTTTGAAATGTCGAAGAATATATAAATAACTAAAAGTTGTGCAGGTAACGGGATTACATCGAAATTAAAATCAAAATCATGATACCTTATTTATGAATATTCTGGATGAAAGGACTATTTATCAAGAATAATATTATTCAGGTCGATCAGTAGTAGTTTGGAGCTACTTCTTGAATTTGTGAAAATCAAATAAACTAACGGTTCTGCTTTATAATATTAAATTCAAATTGAAATTCAAAGCATTCTTTATTTAAATGGACTATTGTAAGCAATTTTGAATCGTCGAATATACAAATAAAAACTCGCTTGCTCTCCCAGCGAAGGTTCTGTAAAAAATTAGAGGCCTTTTCTGAAAAAAAAAATAGTTTACCCAGAAGCCTTTTCATCTGATACCGCACTTGAACTAACGCCCTTAATACCAAATTTTGCCCCCATTTGAGGCTATTATTTTTAAGATTTAACCACTAATATATAGTTTTCATTTTTTTTCCTGAACTTGTACTTTCTGTAGATGCTAATTGACAAATTTCATAATTCTATAACGAAATAATATTATCTACCAGAAGTACTCTATTAATTAGAAATTAAGAAATATGCAGAATATAAATATTAAGAACTATGATTTTTTTGCGATTTAAACGGCCATTTTTTTAAGTAAATGTGAAAATGCTTTTTTTTAGGGAAGAGAAGGGAAAGGGAAGAGACCCTTAGATTTGAATATATGGTTGGAATTTCAAGTCGATATCTCAAAGCGTTCCTGAGATAAAGGCTCTTGACAGACAGACGGACAACACAGTTATCTTAAAAGCAACCCTTTTTGCCTCAAAAGAAATGGATCCCTAAAAATAGTTAAAATAGGTATAAGATAGTTAAAAAAAAATAAGTAAAAATAGTTTCTTTTATCATATCAGTACATAGTTCTAATAATTATATTAGCTAGTGTTTATAGAGTATATACAAACAATCAGATGCACAAATCAGCAACACTACGTGCTATCCTGAGCTAAGATGAATAAATTATTACACAGCCACACTTAGGATATGCATAATAATGTACGAACGCGGTACAATTTATGTAATAATTATTATTAATATTATTGGTTTAATATTTAATGGCTTATTTTAATTGCAATACAATATAATTATTTTGTTATTTGTATGTATTATTGCAGTCGACGTTATCTGGATATTTTCTTTATAGTTTTGAACGTTCATACGACGTTAGTAATAAATGATACTTCGTAATACTTCACTAATAATACTATTTTATTAAAAAAAATAATTAAATTAAATCAGCTTCACGCTGTGCCCCGCACATGGCAGAGTAGGCAGAGGGTACTTTGTGTTAAGACACCCCTTTTCATAATTTCCGTCGAATTTTTCCAGGCATTGCGTGTAGAGTGGCGGAACTCAACGCCGGGCTTTTGCCTTTTGCCAGAGCGAAGAAATGACAAAGTTAAGAAATAATCATTTGTTCCCTCGAGTGAGGATTGAACCCACAACCGTCGCGTTTCAATTACACCCTTGTGCCTTTGAGCTACGACGGGCTCTCTATTATTTTATTAGGTATTTTTTCGAACTTGAGTTTAATGCTGTTAGCCCTACTGGCTTTTACAGCGACACCGGGTGCGTAGAGGAGAGGGTACTCTGTCCCTGAAAAAATTGAAAGCATTATGTGGCTCCTTGTGTGGATAATTGCCGACGGCGGTAAGAGCGTCCCTTGCGGGACTCGAACGGACTAGATTTTATTGGGTTTTTCTTCGTTTCAATTTATAGTTTTATATTTATCTCATCACTTTACCGTACATCTTCCAACAATATAATGCCGTGGACAATACAAAAACTAAAATATATAATATATTATATTTGCGATATTAAATATTATATGTATATATTAATAATCGGTAACAGTATGTATGTACATAATATCTATTAATAGATTATTCTATTTATATTATAGTGGCTTAATATATTAATCACTTTGTGCACTTTAGAATGTTTTTGTAGTTTGTTATTATATAGTTTTAGTAATATGCTGTTTGTATAATTACTATTTATAATATGTTAGAACTTTTGAAGCTAAGTTGCATCTAGATAAAAAAGTGAAAATTGTAAAATTTCACCCGTTGATAAGTATCAAATGTATGGTAATATGTGTTAAACTTTTTTTATTGTTTTTTTTAATCTTTTATGCATTATCTTATACTCAGGGGCTTAAAGTGTGACTGTTAACGCGATTGGTTGTTGGGTTCTGTATCGGCGATCGGCATTGAATATAAGAAATAGAGAACCGATTATCTTAATACAAGGCTTATTTATTTTGAGGTACACTAAAAGTATTAAAAAAATATAATCATTCTTTGTTCATCATATGGCATGCTAGATAAATTTAAATTCGAGACATTAAATGTTGAGCGGCTGAACTAAATGCTTTTTGCCGGCCTAAATAACCATAGAAAAATATGTAATTTAAATTATTTTCGTCATCTCCATATTTGATAAAAAATATTTAACTCACACAATAAATTGGATTGTTATAATATTGTTCGCGCTATAGAAAATTGGTGTTCTATATGCAACTTGGTTTATTAAAAAATCTATTTCGTATTATGTCACTTTATTGTGTTATAATTATAGTATATTCATATGTAATATATATTTTTATTAATTATATATTTCTTTTTATACCTATATGTACATATATAATATCACATAAACTTAAAAAAACTTATAGATGTTGAAAATACCTTCAGTTTTCCACAACATGATAAAGCATATCTTTGTAGGCGGATCTCTTTGCGGTGGAAATCCTCAACGGTTACATATACGTGCATGTGGACCTCGGATCCGGAGGCGTGAGGGTCAGGGCCTCCAGGAGAAGAGTGGACGACTCCCACTGGCACGAGTTCCTGCTGAGAAGAACTGGCAGAGACGGCAGAGTTACTGTTGATGGGGCCAATGCTGAGTTTAAGACGCCTGGTAAAATATTTGATATTTTT
Source organism: Heliconius erato x Heliconius himera (assembly GCA_013421005.1). Lineage (NCBI taxonomy): Eukaryota > Metazoa > Arthropoda > Insecta > Lepidoptera > Nymphalidae > Heliconius > Heliconius erato x Heliconius himera. The sequence continues at coordinate 30,215 of JAATLQ010023421.1, read as the reverse complement.
AGCTTTTAATCGATTTCTGTAAAAGGTGGAGGTTAGCAATTCAGATGTATTTTTTGACTGATTCACCCAATCAGGATTTTTGCGGATTCTTTTGTTATTTAAAATTTGATGCTTTTCGTGTGGTTCCATTTAATTTAGTCCATTTCTGATAATGTTATCCATGAGAAAATCACATAAGTCTTAAATTTTAATTTGGTTTGCATTGAGAAAATGATTGAAAAATATCTAAATTACTAACAAATGACACAGATACTATTTTCGTTTTGGTTGTGAATTGCGAATTCTTTTCGTTCTTTTACACAATTTTACAATCTATTATGTATCTTTAAAATTTATTGTAGTTCGACATTGTATAGAAAAGCATTACAATCTTTTCATATATCCTTTCTGTAAATTGAAGGTGAATCCAACCAGCTGGAGCTGGACGGGCCGCTGTTCGTGGGCGGGCTGGGCGCGGAGTACGCGGCGTCGCGCACGCCGGCCGCGCTGTGGACGGCGGCGCTGCGCCAGGGCTTCGTGGGCTGCATGCGCGACCTCGTGCTCAACGGCAAGCCGCAGGACCTCACCGCCTACGCCAGGCAGCAGGACTCGGGTTAGTAGCTATCTTTTCGTGACAAGAAGTAGTAGAGAGATTATAATTTAGTTTTTTTTATTAAATGTAAGATGTAAGACGTAATATTATGTTACTTTTGTCAGATATGGTTCTTGGTTTATATTATGGATCCGGACCTTTTTTATTCTTATTTGATCGAAAGAAAATGTAAGTGTAAGGTAGTAGATAAGTTATGTAACGTAAACTTTGTTTTACATGGGAAATAAAGTAGAGACATTGTGGATTTGTTGTTGACGTCTGACTATGAACGTGATTGTTGTTGAATTGATTCTTACTCAGGTAAATGAAAATTTTTTTTTGCTCTGATAATAAATAAAATAAAACTTAGCACTAAGTTCCAGCACTAAAATTTTCGAGAATTGGAGGACGGAGTGTCTTCGCACTATGTTTGCTTTGCCTACTCTGCTACATGCGAAATAAAGCTTGAAGCTGAAACAATAAAAAAGAAACCAATATCGTATCTATCCTTGTAAAAATGATGCATTTTGAAGGGTTCAGTTTCTTTTGTCGTTAATCCTAACAACCAACGAAATTCATCGGATAAGAATCTCCCGAATCTCGCAACCACTAACGAAAAAGATTACATCATGCGGTCCCAGCAGCATGCGTGCTGAGCCCTAATTAATAAATAAAAAATATTCCAGCGTCGGTGCGGCCCGCGTGCCACGTGCTGATGAAGCAGTGCGCGAGCGCGCCCTGCCAGCACGGCGGCGCGTGCGCCGAGGGCTGGAACCGCCCGCTGTGCGACTGCGCCGCCACCAACTACGGCGGGCCCACCTGCGGCAGGGGTGAGGACTCTACGACTATTTTAAAATGTTTATATTTTAAGCGTTTATAGTATGTGAAAGTATAGAATTTTAATATGCTTTAGCAAAAATAGGATATAAACTTCATATTCGTGTAAAATTACTAAGTAGTATCTATATTTATAAAAAAATAACAAATAATAATAACGTCAACAAATGTTTTCTGTATAATATTTTCTATTAATAGTTTATATTGGAATGCTAATAACATGGGCATGACCGAGTTTTTAGTAATTATGTAATATTTTTTCTTAAATATGGAGTTTCTGTTGTTCTTCTCGTATCTTGACTCCAGTTACTGTCTTTTAGTTTAGACAAATACGTGAAGAAAATACTCATTGCATATACCAAGATCATTAATTTCAACTAGATATATTGTATCTATTTGGTACCGTAGTCAAAATTGAAGTCGTAATGGCGCAGTGGGACGGTTAGTGGTGTTAAGCTCCACCATTCAACGGAGTATCTCCAAGTTACTTCTCTATACAATACTATATAAAATGTCAATGGTAATTGCAGAGTCGCCGACAATCTTCCTGAACGGCAGCCAGCACCTGACGGCGGCGCTGGGCGCGGAGCACGTGACGCAGACGGAGGAGCTGCTGCTGCGGTTCCGCACCTCCAGAGCGGGGCTGCTGCTGCGCACCGCGTCCGAGCACTCCGCCGACCGCATCGAGCTGGCCGTGGCGGCCGGCCGCGTGCGCGCCAGCGTGCGCCTGGGGGACAGGGAGAAGGTACTTGAACTTTAAATTCTTAAGCATTTGTTACAACTTCCAAGACACGGATGGACCCACGCCTCTTGGAAAGTTTCCAAGAGTCGTGGGTTTTCAATGCGTTCAATATTTTATAAGTTTCCTAAAATAAATAATATTCTTTCCTAATTGTGAAATAACACTTTAAATATATAAAAAAATGATTTTGTTATCACATATTTTATCATGAATTATTTTAATTTTTTGGCGGTAAGCGTTGTTGAGTTTCAGCATTTAATACGCAGTATATTGAATTCGATTGAAATTGGTGATAGACGTGACAATAACCTTGCCTAACTTGCTGTGATCAGGATAAAACTTGAAAGTTGAAAGAAAAAGAAGAACTATAAAAAAACTGTTCTGTGTTTATTGTGTGGTAAAAAAAAACAACTTGTCGGTGCAAATTACCAAATATTGTACTTCAACGTCTTCTAGTTCAATGAAGTTTTCATCAAGATTATCAATATTATCATAATTAAGTCAAACTAGTTAAGTATAGGTAATTTTAAATAAGTGTCATAGTTTTAGTGCATATATCTTGGCGCAGTGGCATAAGAGTGTGACTATAAACGCGGCGATTGTGAGTGCCATCTTAACTCGTGAGAATTAATTATTATTTCTTCAGCTTCATGCTATATCTCGCACACAGCAGAGTAGGCAGAGGAAACCTAGTGTTAAGACACTCCCTTCCGCACTGTCTGCCTAATTCTGGAGGCATTGCGTGTTGAGTTGTAGAACTCAACGCCGTGCTTGACCTCGACCCCAGGAGTAGAGAATGAAATGGAAATATAAATTTAAGTAAATATTTCATCTCCTCGATTGGGGATCGAATTCACAACCAGTCGGTTTTACAGTTACACTTTGTGCACCTGCGCCACGACTAACCTCATGGTCACTTTTCGCGATATTTCTAAGCGTGGCGTTGAATTCTGCCACATTTAATGCGTCAAAACCTCGGCAGAGAGTGTGCGACAGAGTGTCCCAACACCAGGTTGCGATGTTGCAGAACCTGCTGGCGGGCACGAGCGTGGCGGACGACAAGTGGCACTCGGTGCGCTTCTCGCGGCGCGCCTCCAACCTCAAGCTGCAGGTAGACGGCGGCTCGCCGGTGCGCGGTACGTTATGTACGTATGCACGGGAGCACCCGCACACTTTTGTTTGAACCTTGAGTAGTTGGGGGTAAGGTTGCTTTTCGAACGACGCGGGGGCCATTCGTAGATTACGTAACACGTACGAGGGGTGAAAGGGGGTCCTAAATGTTGCTATATCGCTTTTATTCCAAATATATTATACACATTTTCAGAACTGCTGTTTTAATTTAATAACTTCTAAATATAAAATTGCAAAGTATATAACGTCACAAGACGTAGAATGGTCTCACTAAAGGCGGGAGAGGAGTAAAAAAAATTGTAAAGTTTGTGTTACGTAATATATGAATGGCACCTAAGTGTTTGATATGACGGTAGATCAAAAGATATTGGTAAATTTAAAAATATATATATTTATTCTTGAATTAAACATTTGTAATAATAGATGAGAAAACAATTATTGATGAACGCTTAATACAAAGCGAAATCAATATTTATTATAGTTATATAATAATATTAAGTTATAATTATATAAATAATTGATTTAATTGCACTCGCTAGTTTAATTTAAACTATTATTAATGTAATATAATTTAATTGTGCAATTAATTAATAAAGTATTGAAGTAATGTAATAAAGTAATTAATAATTAAAGTTAGATATTCTTAATCTACCCTTGATGTTAGATGTCCTATTAGTTTTAGATTGGAGGCTTATTTTTTTTGTTGTTTTTATAGATGGCACTTTGTACCTTCACTATTCTGTTCTTCTGCTTTGATTTCTTCTGTTTTTATATATTTGATTTGTTTTTCTCCTGTAGTTTTCTTTTCTACTAGCGTTTTTTAAATTAACTACTATTTGTTGTTATACTTTCTTTTTATTGACAATACAAAAAAGTATTAATTTATTTAACAAGATTTTGATTTCTAAAAAGAAAGTAAACAGCAAATAGAGTCTATAAATATATTTTTTATGAACAATACTATCATTACTTACATAACCCACTTCTTGCATTCTATATGCTAGATAGTGCGCTACAACTTCTAGTTTTAAGAAACATGTAATACCTATTAAGAAAACTAAAATTAGTAAGTATCTAAGCTAACATTATTTAAAATGTAAATTCAACACTTTCCTTTAAACACACTTACAACAGAGTTCTAGATCTTTCTTCAGCTTGGCTATGCAAAATGTTTGAGCTGATAGATTCGATGTAAATATAATTTTAAATGGCTGCTAATTGTGAGACTTTAAGGTTACTTTGCTAATTTCTTATCATTTCAACGTCAATGTTGTGTCTCTATGTGTTTTATATTGTCTATGGATCAAGCCTATCATTGTCTTTGATTTGTTTTGCAGCTGAAACGATTCTAGGGAAAACGTCCACTTTGGAAATTTCAACTCTACATTTGGGAGGACTCTATCATCCCGAGGAAGAGATTCAAATGACTTCAACGTTACCTAACTTCGTGGGCTACCTACAAAAGTTTATTTTCAACGGTATCAAATATATAGATATGGCTAAGACCCTTGGAATAGGTACCAGCGACGAAAGTAACAACATATACGACACCTCAAACATAATATTCAACGGCAAATTTATAAAGCCAGACTCCCTAAATGTATATAAATCTGTGACTTTCAAATCGAAACATACGTACGTTGGTCTACCATTACTGAAGGCGTACGGTAATACGTATTTGGATTTTTATTTCCGTACTACGGAAATGGATGGTCTTTTGTTCTACAATGGTGGGAAGAAACAGGATTTTATAGCTGTGGAATTGGTCAATGGTCATATACACTGTGTGTTCAATTTGGGTGATGGTGTTGTGACTATGAAGGATAAATTGAAGAATTTCCTCAATGATAATAGATGGCACACCGTGTCAATAAGGAGGCCCACACCTAAAATACATACTATGCAAGTTGATGAAGATTTAGAAATGCATACAACAAGTAAGTGATTTGTTACTTTAGTTGTAAGCAAGTCTTGTAGTTATTAAGTATATTTAGATAGTATGAGTAGTTAATTTTGATGAAAATTATTAGCATTAATTTAAAACTAAAAAATAAAAGGACCAAATATATTTTTATATAATTTTATAATAGATTTACGGAAATCATGGCGCAGTGTGTGTGTGTTTGGCTGTGAAGTAGTAGGTTGCAAGGTCGACCCACATTTGAAGAATAAACTATTTTCATTTCCTTGATCTGACATACAACAGCGTTGATTTCCGCCACTTAATACTCAATGTCTCGAATTCGGGCGCAAACGAAGAACAAAAATATCTTAATTAGAATATATTATTATAACTAGATGCACAGATTCTTCCTGCTTACATTGCTTTGTGCGGGGTGATCATTAACTCCTATTGTTCACAAATTCTAATCAAGTCCATCTCTAATTGCAGGTTCGAATCTAATGCTAGAACTAGACAGTGTACTTTACGTGGGTGGAGTTCCAAAGGATATGTATACGTTACTACCAGTAGGAGTTCTATCCAGGCAAGGCTTCGAGGGCTGCATGTCCAGTCTAGACCTGCCGGGGGAGTCCCCGTCGCTGATGGAGGACGCTGTGGTGCCGAGCTCGTCCTTGATGTCTGGATGTGAAGGTGGGTCAATATACGTTGTTAAAATAAATTATTATTTGAGATATTATATGTTTTTGAAACCAAGAAAAGTTCGTTTGGATTTTATTGTCAGTATTGCTAACTAACTTTTTGATTTTATAATATAATATGAATAAAATTTATCTTATTAACTTTATCATTAGATATAATATGTAAAAAAAATTGTTTTGTCATTGTCAATTATCTCTCAACTTGGGTGAAAGATTTTTTAAGTTAAGTAATTTATTTTGGTCTCCTCGTTCTCGTAAATGTACTTGGGTTTCGATTTTTGATTTGGAATGAATGAACGATGCCTTATAATAAAAGATGTGCGAGGCTAAACGAAACAAAATTACAGTTCAAGAAACTATACCTTTGTACAAATTCCAAATAATATTTTCAATATACTTTGCTTCAGATATAAGTTTCTTTAATCCAAATATTTCAGGTCCAACAAAATGTACGCACAATGCGTGTGCGAACAAGGGCGTGTGCGTGCAACAGTGGAATACGTATGTGTGCGATTGTGACCTCACGTCGTTTACTGGACCTACTTGCTATGATGGTGAGCTAACTTTTTATATTTAGTGATATTGTATGTATATATGTGTACATACATATACGTTTGGTTGAACACGTTAATCTCAGGAACTACTAGTACCATTTTTATGTGTTTGATAGTCCGTTGTGAAGGTTATTTGCTACATCTTGTTAATAGTTTAGATGTACCTTCCATACTTGGAATGTAGCATACATAATTCTTAGTTGTTTCTTGTAAACGCCTAAGTGAAGTCGCAGGCAACTAGTCGAGAGCAAAGAATTTTCGTTGATTACCTGCAAACAATGAAGGAAACTTTATATATAATCTTTAATGAAAAATTTGCCTTTTCACAAACAGAATAAAAAATACATTTTCAATCGTCGCTCTGGCTATAAACACAATAGTTGATTAATTAGTAAATATGAGACGGTGTGTGTGAAACGAAGTGTCTTAACACTTCCCTCTACCTAATCTTGCTGATGTTTAATAACCTAGAAAATTAAATTTTAATAATATAAATTCCAGAATCAATAGCCTACGAGTTCGGTCCCGGTCGCGGTATAATAACCTACACGTTCCCGCCCAGCGCCGTCGCTGACACTGAAACTGACAAAGTGGCCGTCGGCTTCGTCACCAGTAAATCTGATGCTGTGCTACTGAGGATCGAGTCTTCGAACACACAGGATTATATGCAGATGGAGATTGTGAGTTGGGATATGGTTTTATATGGTTTTTTAAGTTAATGTGAAATTTTCTATCAATTGACATTTTTTTGTTTACAAAATGGTTAAATATAATAGCAATAGTCTAATTATTACTAATTAAGATAATCTTTCACATATTATAAGCTATAAGATTAATAGTATAGTCTAATATATACCGTATTAGACTATACTAATAATTTGAACATAAATTAATAAAATACTTGAAAAAACCTTGTATATATAAAATAGTTAAAAAGAAAAAAGAGCATAAAATTAAAAAGAAAAAAAGGACCGCAGTAGTTAATTACTATTAACAGTCGGGACGTTTTCTTCATAATTAACTGATAATAAGGGTGTGAAACGATTTTGCATAGCAAAGGACGGTAAGGTCTTTTAGAGAACTTTTTTAAACCTAGGGACGGGATGCAAATACTACTAATTATTAGTAGTTAGGGATTTGGAAGTGACTAGTTACGTCTATTAAAAGCTTAATTGTGGCTTCAATGATCACTTTGAGGATGTGCAATGTAAAATTTGGCCTTACAATAGGAAACTTTTTGAATTTTAGAAAGTGTTGCTGCAAAATTTGCCCATTTCTTTAATAGTATTCTCATGTAATTTGTATTTTTTTTATATTCTAGATCCGCGGTAACCTATTCATGGTATACAACGTTGGTGATGGTGATCATCCCCTCGGTGATGAAGCGGCCAGAGTAGATGATGGGGCCTACCACGTTGCCAGGTTCACTAGGAATGGAAGTCGTGCTGCGTTACAAGTGGATAATTATGCTGTTAATATAAGACATCCGCAAGGTGAGACTTATTTGTTTTTTATCAAGATTCGGAGCAATCTTTTCAAAGTATAGAACTCAATATATGTATCTTAGAACTATATTTTATAAAGTGAACTTATATAATAAAACTTTAAAAAAATCGTGAGGCCGGTCGTGGCGCAGCGGCACGAGATGTGACTGCAAAACCGACTGGTTGTGGGTTCGATCCCCACTCGAGGAGATGAAATATTTACTTAAATTTATATTTCCATTTCTTCGCTCTGGTGTCGAGGTTAAGCGCGGCGTTGAGTTCTGCCACTCAACACGCAATGCCTCCAGAATCCGGCAGAAAGTGGGGAACGCAGTGTCTCAACACTAGGTTTCCTCTGCCTACCCTGCTGTGTGCGGGATACAGCGTGAAGCTAATTTAATTTTAAAAAAAATCGTACTCTAGTTAGTCTATTGATACAAACAACTCAAAAAATGTATAAGAATATGGGTGATGGTGATCATTACTTCGGCGATGAAGTGGATGAATGCTTTTGATATACGACACCCACAAGATAAGGTTTTTGTTTTTTTCTTATCAAGATACGCGGTGAACTTTTCAAGATATCTCGGAAATATATTTATTTAGTTAATTTATTATAACAACAGTAATACATTGAGAACACTGATCGTATCTGTAGAAAGAAATTACTTAATTAAAAAAATATAAAGACTAACTAGTGTACTAGGAAAAAGACTTACATGTTAGTTATTATGCTAGTAGCATAGTAGATAACAGACTGACATTCTTTTATATTATGAAATATGATCCATATCATTTCTTAATATAAGTTTTATATTAGAAAACATCTTGAATTTTTTTTAGAAATATTTTTATGCCTCCCGAATTTGGTCAACGAAAATGATTTAATAATAAACGGAGTATTTTAACTCTAGGTTCCCTTGCTGTGTGTAGGATTCAGTGTGTAGCTAAAAAATAAAAAAAAAATATTATCGAGTATACAAATTAATCATTTAATATTTTTATTTTCTAATTCTGCTAACAAGACAAAGTATGTTTCAAACAGTCTAGTCTCGGCAACAATTCTACTGCCTAAACTACTTTACGCGGTATACTCGTACAATCGCAGGAGGGCAGCAGTCCACGATCTTCAACAGCATGTCGCGCGTGTCGGTGGGCGGCGGCGGCGGCGGCGCGCGCTCCTTCAGCGGCGTGGCGGCGGGGCTGGTGCTCAACGCCGCGCGCCTGCTGGACCGCGCCGCCGCCGGCGACCCCGCCGCCGCGCTGCGCGGCGATGTGCGCCGCGCCGCCGCGCCGCTCGACCGCGACATCAACAGGATGCAGCAGGTTCCCTTTGTGCTTTTATATTCACTTGTAATGAGGAAGGTACGACTGACTGAGGTAAGACGCGCGCACAGCCGTAACTGCTGATTATAGAAACGTAAAATTTGGACAGATGGTTATTTTCGTAACCTGGACATCCACTAAGAAAAGATTTCAAAAAAATTTAACCCTCAATTTTAACGGGATGGAATAAGGGTTAAAAGTTTATATTGAAAAAAAATTAAATCTGCACCGATTTTTATAAAATTTACAAACTCTCGAAATATTTCATTAAACACGTATTTCATGGTTTTTTTTAGAATGACATATTTTTTTATAAGGGTTCAAATAAGCGGTTAAAAGTCTATATGAAAAATTCTTTAAATTGCCACCGATTTTTATAAAAATTGAAATTCAAACTGTTAAAAATATTTTATTGAACACTTGTTTCGTGTTTTTTTTAATTCACCCCTAAAAGTGCAAATAAGCGGGCGAAGCTTCTGCGACCACTAGTAATTTGATAAAAATGATTATATAAATTTATTACCATAAGTATGCTATATGTTGATTGTATTTAAATTAAGCGATAATATATTGTAATAATTCGAAACGTCGTGTTCCCAAAATATATAATCTTAAATATACGAGATTAATCCGGTTAAAATAGTTTCATTTAAAATATTTTGTTGTTGAATAAGTAACTCTTCTTCTCAAAGTAGTCTATATATGATTGTTCCAGGCAACGTTGTTCTAAAAGTGTTGAACAAATTTTAAATCACACATTATTTATTATATGTCGATATTACACCAATATTATAGTATAATTTTCATATTGTAAACCATTTTCATTTCCAGACACCACCTTCAGGGTACGGAGGTCCAGGAGTATTAGACGAGCTGGTCTACTCCGGCGCAGGGTCCGGGTGCAGGGACGATGACGAAGATGCCTGCGTCCTCCCTGATGCTGGATCTGGTGACGATCTGATCACACCCGTCTACGTGCCCAGTACGAGACGACCACCTACTAAGATACACAAGGTGGAAATTGAGAATTTGATATCTTGCTTATATTATAAACGACGCCATCTTGGCGCTAGGGCACATGCTTGCAACTGTTAACGCGACAGTTATGGGTTCGATTTCTACTCGGAGGATGCTGTATTTTATATTACCATTTTCTCGGTCTTTTAACAAAGCGAAGCTCTGCTTTGAGTACCGTCACTCAACACGCAATGCCTCAAGAATTTGACGGAAAATGGGGAACGGAGTGTCTTAACTTACTATATTCCCTCTGTTAGGCACAGAGGAATGCTGCTTTGTGCGAGCTTGTATGAATGGATATTTGTTACTTTTTCACGTAAAAACTACTCAACAGATCTAGAGGAAACTTTACAGTAACTTAGCCTATAATTCAGAATAACACATAGGTTACAATTTATGCATATCAATTTTTAATTCTCTCCGATTCCATAAGACATTAGTCTGGTGGAACTGATTAAAAAATGAATCATCCCCTTGAATGGGAATCAGTTTGATTAATTGCTAAACCATAATATTTTTTTTATGTTTTTTAAATGTAAGAGTATGAAATTTCAATATGTTTATAGTTGGTTAAAAAATGTTCAAGCAACATTTTAAACGATTATATCATAATTAATATAACCCTAATAATTACTATTGTAATTAAGACGTCGAAATACTTGTACATTAGTTAGTCTATCAGTTTAGTTGCAAGAAAATACATGTAAATTTAGCATTAAATGTATAGCTGTGATTATATTAGGGCGTTCCTATTAAAAGAATACTCTTCTTCTTATAAGATATTTTATATATAAAATAACGAGTATGCAGCAATGTTTTTGTATGTGTTATCAAGTTATTTTTCGACGAAATCTGCAACGTGTTGACAGTTTGGTAGTTTGTAACAATTTAATTTAGTATATTTATAAATTTTATTTATTTTCATATGAAATCGATATCATCATCGATTTACAATGATAGTTTCCTTCGATGCTGCTTGAACTAAAGCACGATTGTACAAATCTATTATTTATTCATATATTTTTTTATAAATTCTAGGGAGATATTAGCGGTAAACTAATGAAGCCTTGTGATGATGAAGATTGCATAGAAGGCTCCGGGTCTAGCGGTGAAGACATCACTGAACCTGATCATCCTATGACCACGTAAGCTGAATTTATATATATTGACATAACTTTTTTATTTGTGAACTGATTAAAATAAAACAAATACTAAGTGTTACGTGAAGCTTGCCAGAATCCAACACAGAAAACTACATTTAAATCGGATAAGCTATTTCTGAGATTAGTGGGAACAAACGCACGGACAAAATGGCATTTTTTTTTCAAAATCATTGTTTGGATGCGACTCTTTTTAGTCGACTTAATCACTGGATTTATGACTTATAAAAGAAATAAAATAAAAAAAAATGTTTGGATTCTATATGATTATCAGTATAGATTAACTAACATTTACCTGTGACTACTCTCTGGGTGAAATGGAAATAAATTTAAGTTATGATGATGCGTTGAACATCGAAACACATTATCGTGATATAATGTAGTATATAGCCTTCTTAAATAGATTATCTAACACAAAAATAATTATAAAGTTTGAATCGGTACTTACTGCGATTATAAACTCTTTTGTTTTAGAATATAATGTTATATAATATTGAATAAATATACATTCCAGTTCGTCAATAAGCAGCACACACGCAATGACGTCACCGCCGGCGTCGACCGAGCACTCGGACCGGACGCTGCCGGCCGCCACCGCCGCCAGTGACGTCACTACGGGCGCGGGCGGCGCCTCCACGCTGCCCGACCACGACAACATCATGCACGCCGGCACCGTGGACGCCGGCACCACGGCCGACAGGGGCACCACGCCCACTGATGGTGGGTGATGACACCTGGGAAACCGGGGTTAAAATACTCCGTTCTCATTGAACTTCTGTTGCACATTTTTCGCCGAATTCTCGAGACATTGCGTAGTGAGCGGCGGAAATCAACGTCAAATTTTACGTCGTTCGATACCTGAGCGAATAAATTAATATATTAAATCATTTCATTTCCTTGAGTGAGAATCGAAACCACAACTGTCGCGTTTACAGTGGTATGCTTGTGCTCTTGCACCAAGATGCCTCCAATTCAACAGAATACTCATTAGGAACTTAAAAACAAAAACTAGAAATTAAAAAAAATAATAATAACATTCACTATATACAACATATTTATACATACATATCTATTTTTTTTCATTACAGATCGCTCCCACCCCGGCCATTTCACACCAACGATGACAGGCAAACACACAGAATCCACACACACAACAGAAGAAGAAATCATTCCAGATTACGAGGACAAACACAATGAAATAGAGACTAAGTCACCCACATACGAAATAGAGGAGCACGATAAAGGTCCTAGGATACATCCGGATTATAATGGATACGAACACGAGATCACCACTAAATGGTACCACCCGAAGACCACTGACAGTAGGGTGGTGCCGCCTGAATCGGAGTTTTTTGCTACGATTGTTGGTAAGTTTGATGTTGTAGGATATTTTTTGATGAGATAAAACGTTTTTTTTATTATTTTTTTATTTTAGAGAATTGCGTCTGTGTGTATAAGTTGCGATAGTCAACGCCGCGTTTTCTTGTTGGACTTTCTTGTAGGACATGGAAATGAAAATAATTTATTCATCCGAGTGGGAGTCAAACTCACAACTGTTGCGTTAACACTGCTTTAAATAGCAAAGAAATGTATTTTAAAAATTGTAAAAAAGAAAAGTTGTAAAATTGTAAAAGATAGACTATATAAGTCTATCCAAGTTAAGATAAATGTTCTAAAAAACAAACTCTGTAATACCAAAAATCTTTAGAAATAAATGTGGCTTTGGATATGAATTTCGAGATGTCTATCAACAAATCAGTCGATACAAGTCTATCAACTAACAGGAGAAATTTTGTTTATCCTGAAAGTGTTATAAGCGGTCGGATCTTTGCCAAAGTTCGAAAATCTTTTGAAACTCGTTTAAAATATCAGTGGTAGAGACGAAGGTGGCGGATACAGCAGCACTGGAAAAAGAAAAAAAATGGTTAAACGACTTACTTTTAGTTCTGAATGCAAGTCGAGTTAAATGGCGAAACTGAACTTGTTACTAGAGTTAGGAAATTCAATATATTAAAAATTTCATTTTTCTGGATTGGGAATCGAACCTAAAACCAGTTGCGTTTACAATCGCATGCTTATACTCCGCTACAACTGATCTCAAGAAACTCTTGAATAATAATTATTAAACATTAAAAATATTCATATATCTAGATTCTAGATAATCTCACACGTGTGTGATCACATCTGTCGGTGTATAATCACATATGAAAATGTATGATCACATTTGAGTATGTGTAATAAATAACATGTGTAGAATCATAAGTGAGAATGTTTTCCTTTCCCGCTCAATACACTTTCCCGTTTAAGATGCGTTTTTGATTTGGCCAGCACCCTGTGAATTTGTCTAAAGCAGGTTTTATTTATTCCTTTCAGGTATAGTAGCATCAGTGCTCATAGCAATAATCCTCATAGTGATCATCGTCCTCAAGCTGGTGTTCCGCCTCGACCCCTCGTACAAGGTGACGGAAGACAAGAGCTACCAGCAGAGCGCCAGTGCTGCCTTGTTGGGCAATCAGGTGCTTGATTTGTGTTTTTATATTTTTTATACTATTATTGGAGACACTTCGTAGATTTTGTGATGATGTGAAAGGTTTTTATTTTTTTATATCAACAGTACTTAAAATTGGGTTTAATCTGTGTTTACGTTTATTCTGATTGAACTGTCTATCTCCATTAGTTGGAGATATACTGTAGAAAAAGAGGCTTTTTTTTATTTTTAAACATTTTTACAGTGTTATTCCACACTTAAGTAAGAAAAATATTTATTAAAAAAACGTATAAAAGTTCTTAGAAAATTCGTTGAATAACATTTAAAAATGTTCAGAAATATTAACAAAAATTCTCTATGCCAAACTATAATTCTAAGTCATTATCTTTAAGTAGCGAAAATTTGTAAAAATCTCGCTACAGAGATGCTAACAACATAAATAAATTGTAAGAAGCGTATAAGAATTGCGACGTAGATGAGAATGTATGGCTTAATTGGGTAGAGCGCTTGGACGCTCCAAAGAGGCGCTGGTTCAAATTGTTAAAATATTTATAAATAAATGAAATAAATCAGTTTCATGCTGTATCCCGCAAACAGCAAGTATTAAGACCCTCCGTTCTCCAGTTTCTACCGGATTCTGGAGGCATTGCGTGTTGAGTGGCAGAACTCAACTCCGCGCTTTGCCTCGACACCAGAGCGTAGAAATGGAAATATAAATTTCAATAAATATTTCATCTCCTCGAGTGGGGATCAAACCCTCAACCAGTTGGTTTTACAGTCACATTTTGTGCCTCTGCTACAAGACTGGCCTCCAAAATTTTTATGAAATTTTTTATACATTTTATTAATAAGGAAAAGGTATTTATTTTTATTATTTTAGTAAGCTTCACACTGTATCTCACATATAACAGAGTAGGCAGAGTAACCTATTGTTAATACATGTTCCCTATGCACCGCCGAATTTAAGAAATATTGCGTGTTGATTTTCAGAACTCAACGCTGTGCTTTGTCTTGTTTTGTTACCGGCGCGAGAAAATAGTCCCCTGAGTGGAAATCGAACCCACAACTTATGACTTACATTACCTCACATAACCCCGCAGGCGCACTCCAGCTACCAGACGGCGAACGCGAACGCGCGCAACCTGCAGCCGCTGCCGCTCGCGCGCAACGCCTCGCCGCCGCTCGCGCCGCAGCCCGTCAAGCGCGACGGCATCAAGGAGTGGTACGTGTAGGCGGGGCTGTGCGGGGCTGGTGGGGAACGTGGCTTATATGACCATTTTATTTGACTTTTTTTTAGTCATTGATACTATGTTATATCGTTATGACTCAAATTACAGATCAAAAAAAGGTCATTTAGCAATGTTTTACGAATACTTTTTAAAGTACGTGAAGTAGTTTTTAAATTCACAATTTTATTATTTTTAATAATCATATGTTTTAATTATTTCAATGACAGAACTATCATTATTAAATTATTAATTATAATAAAATAATGATAAATGAAAAGCTCACGTTTCTCACTAGTGAACATACGTGACTTGTGTAGATGGGGTTAAATATCTATATACATGTACGTTGTACGTATGTTTGTTTATTTGTCTAAATAATATGTGAATTTGATAAATATATTTATTTTTTTCATATTTTTTTTTATAAAAAATAAGAGTTTGTGATGTTAGGGTTGTAATGTCTTTTAATTATTACGTATGTTTATGTGTATTTAAATTAAATATTGTTAAGTCATTCATTCTTTAATGTTTTTGATGTGTATCGATTAATTAGATATCGATGTTTTTGTATTCTTCTTTTTCTTCAATGGATTAGTTATAGTTGTATTGTTATTCATTTTAATTTCTAACATTATCTGTTGTTATGACCAGAGTCAGTTCAAATAAATTAAAATATCATTATTTTCATACTTGAACTCCAAACAACTTTAAGTTTTATAATTAACTTAAACCAAAAGTATTGTTCAATCCATTACGGTGCTAGCATTTATATAATATAACTCACTCTCTCTCTCTCTCTTTTGATTCCTTTCTGGTTATAACAATAGGTGATGTATACTTATCCATACAAGTCACGTAAAAAGTAACATATCAGCCGTAGATCGATTTATATACGAGGACTAGTTGTGATTCGAATATCAACCCGTAGACGCTTTCCTTAGTTAGCTGGATGGATGAATAATCGATATCAAAAATGATTTATAATCGATTTTTGATTGATACTGGTTGGTGTCGTCATTTGGCCGAAAATGTAATTTTATCTAATAATAAAATTGCTTTTTTAACAGCTTTATTTTTAGAGAAATTAAGTTAATTCTCGAAAATATTGCAATTAATTAATAAAAAATGTTAGGCCAAATGACGATTATAATGCTAATCGATTTATGAATATCGATATAAGTGTGAAAGTCGATTAGTAAAGTTTAAGTTGCATAAGATACTGACTGATACGCAAGTGTTAATGTAAATATTAATTATTGTAACGTTAACGAAACGTCACTTGTGCGATCGTGTGTGAAATGATAGTATCGAAATAACACGGAAGAGATATATGAGAAAGATGCATATATTTTTCTTATAAACTTTCGACATTGAGATCTTCAAAAATAAATTTAAAATACAATATTTATAAGTTATTAAAAATATTGTATGGTTAAGTTGATTATTGAAAACTTCAAATTTGAATAATCGAAGAATTTATTGTTTAATCAAAATTGATAATATGATCAATTATAAAATTATACCGAAAGGTTTAAGAAAAATATGTGTAAAAGTGCTTAAAAAATTGTCGTTCATTCTGATTTTGTACAGTCATCGCTTTCCTACTATAATATGAGGTCCTTTCCACCTCCCATGGTTTCATATTACGCTAAGACTAAGCTACTATTAGCTTATTACGTCAGATGTTCTTATTTGATCTTTTGACATCACAATAATTTACAAAATTACCATTAAAATTATTCCAAATTAAACATATTTTACCCAAAAAATGTTGGGTTGGGGAAACTCTTAATTTGAAAAAAAAAGGCTCCAAATTCTAATATCTGATGATAGTAAATTAATTAATTCACCATATTATAAGGGTACAGGTGTAAAATTCGGGCTGCCATCACAGAAAATTAAGCATATCGTTCAATTGAAGACTATGACACTTTTATAATTACAATTCTCTTTCCTATATATGTATATGTATATTAGGTCTTATACAATATTTTTAACGAATAGAGGCGTGTAGTCATATTATCATAAATGTGGTCGATAGTTTGGGCCGTATAAAGTAAAGGCGTACGTATGAGCTTGTAGGTGGTGTTTCTTTAGATTTATTGACCCCGTTGTGTTTTGATCTGTAGCATTATGTCAAATTATATATGTATGTATGTATGTCAATGATAATAGTTGAATTTATTTTAGATCAAGAATGAGTAATGTAAAAAAAATACAAGAGGAACTGATTTTTTTTTATTGGCAACATTAATTTTTGACAGTTATACCTTACTCCTTAATAAGTGTATACTGTATATGAGGAGTTGCTTAGATAATTTTTAAAACCAATCGTTATATTGAAAATTTAAAACTAACTTCCCCAAATATTTTATTCTTATATAAACAAAATTCCGTTACAAAACTAGAGAGGCCTAATACAAAATGTTTAAATGCATGTTAAATCAATTGTTGAATGTAAATAATTAAATAAACGTTCGAAACACTCCAATTCCGGGATTTATTCCTCGGTGCGTCCTAATGTGTCCTATTTATTAATACCTACATATATCGTGTCCATCGAAAATCATTCAGCTTTTTTTTCCAAATCATTTGAGAGACAAAAATCATTTGTCGTCATTTAACGTCATTGTCATCATCAATTTTCAACTAAGTGTAACCCTAAGCTTGAAGTATTTTGTATGATCGCTTATAAAAAAAAAAAAAACCTCCCACCGTCCCGATTTCCTCTTTCTCAATAAAATTTTCAATTTAGCTTTAATAAAAAAATCATATTTATATATAATAGATTGTTATGGAGCACAGGTTTAGGTACTCGAAGTTGCATTTATTGTATATAGTATAATTAAGCGGTACTGTACGGTGTACGTTCACACTCGTTTTACGGCACAAATGTTAGAACATCAGTTTGTTTGTCAATTTTAGTCGTAATCTGTGGTTTGTGTATGAATGCTTGTGTTTTATTTTGAAAATTTGTTTTTTTTTTTGCTGCTGCATTCTTAAAGACAATGGATTATTTGATTAAAGTCAAAGTCAAATAATTTTATTCAAATAATAAGTATGTATTATAAAGATAAATTTCTTGAAGGTTTTAAATTTACCACCAGTTCACTAAAATCAGTCAGTTCTGTTCATCTTCTCTAGTCAGGTTCCTCAGTCCGTTCTTCTCAAGTATCAGGCTTAAGTACAGAGAAGAACGGACTTGAGAAGACCTGAGAAGAATGGCAAAAAATTCAGCGCAATAAACTAAAATCTTTATCAACAGCAAATAAAATTTAAATTTCATTTATATTTTTTGCATTTTATAAACCAAATAATCTATTGTCGTTATAAATGTTTATTTATGATATTTTTTATTGTTTTTGTCAAACATTTTTTTATTGCGGTTGTTGTGTAACCGACTCCGGTCGGACGAGATTTATTTGTGTAAAACGATCAAATTTTGAAAATAATAATAAATTATGTAATTTACATTGTCATTTTGTTTTATTTCATCCTTTTTATATTGGATATTTTAACTTTCTTTTTTTAAAGTGAGTGTGCTACTTCATTTATTATGAAATCTAATTGATATAAAAAGTATACTAGTATTTTATATTTTCTATAAAGTATATGATGCGATATTTTCATAATATACAATCTATTATAGTCTAATCTAATCTAGACCATTGAAGACACACATTTCAAAAAGTTTTACGTTTTTTCGCCCACAGAGGGAACATAGTGCTAATACGATTTTCAAGGCATTGCATGTTGAGTGCAGATACTAGCCACATTTTTTACATTTAGAGTTAGTTGCACAGAAAATTTGTGAACAGCGCGTTGCGTGGCGCTGAATTCCGTTACTCAACACTGCGGAAAGGTAAGAAAAAAAACTGCAACTTTGTTACTGTAACTTAAACGTAAAGCATTAAATTACGAAGCTGTAAAGAAAAATCTATGAAGTTTTCAAATAAATTTTCTTTTAACGGTTGTATTTTTTTTTGGTTAGTTTATAAAAACGTAGCTTTCAACAAAATTTCTAAAATATATAAATTAGATTTTTTATTAGAACATATTAATGACTTCAGTATTTGTAAATATGTACGCCGTAGATCAGATCGTAGTCAGATGCTGCTGTTGTCGCCAGTACAGCGTCGCGTTTACAGACAGAACAGCAGCATCTGTCTGTAAACGCAACGGGTGTGTTCCGATTTTGAGTTGAGGAAATGAATTATTTTATTCATTATCATTTCGTCGATCAGGTAACAAGAGAGGCGGTGAATTCCGTTGACCACACAATGTCTCGAAAATTGGAGACATTGGGAGAGATTGAAGAACGGCGCGTGTTATCTCTTAAGTTCTATCAGCCTACCCTGCAATAATCGGGAAACAGCGTGCAGCTAACAAATTTAGATTAGGCATATCTTGCAATCATATTTCTTCGTTAGTTTTCCCATAACACTCTATTAAAAAGAATATATCTTGGATCTTAACGTCCCAGCGTACCCACTCTGCTCACATTATTTATATTATTTTCATTTTCCCCACTCTGATAAATCAATTCAATATGCATTTTGTCTAAACAGACAAAGACTGGGAGCCGGAATGTCTTAATAATAGATGTTTTAGTGTCACGCTGTATCCCGCACACAGCAAGGTAGCCAGAGGGAACCTAGTGTTAGGACACTCCGGTCTCCATTTTCCGCCAAATTTTTAAGATTCTCTGCCTATTCGGCCAAAGACATAAAATCGAATAAAACATACTATAGTAAAAAATTTGAAATATAAATCCAAAGCATTTTATTTACTTAATAATCAGCTTCACGCTGTATCCCGCACACTGCAGGGTAGGCAGAGGGAACCTAGTGTTAAGACACTCAGTTCCCCACTTTCTGCCGAATTCTGGAGGCATTGCGTGTTGAGTGGCAGAACTCAACGCCGCGCTTAACCTCGGCACCAGAGCGAAGAAATGGAAATATAAATTTAAGTAAATATTTCATCTCCTCGAGTGGGGATCGAACCCACAACCAGTCGGTTTTACAGTCACACCTCGTGCCGCTGCGCCACGACTGGTCTCTATACTTAATTTTATTTACTTGGTTTCTTATTTTTCTATTGTAAGAACATTTTATATTAAAGCAATCTTTTGTTTTATTATTCCATTACCGATAGTACTGTCAACGCTATTTGCAATTATTTCTACATAATAGACGTAATAATTTGTCTGACTGTATTACATTATGTATGTACATATTTTATACTTTCTTTCTTATATATATTTTTTTTGTTTTACGCTTTTCCTACATATAGCATGAATAATAAAGGAAGAAATTAAATAAATTGTTAGAGTCCTTATTAAATAGAAGACCCTATCCAAGAAAGGAATTTGTTCTCGTGTTCTTTCTCCTGTCCTTTGTCCTTATTTGTATTCTGTTGGTTGGCGATTGTCTTCGGCCGTGTCTATTCTAGTGTTAGGCACTCCCTTCCTCACTTGCCACAAAATTTTCAAGACATTGCGTGTTGAGTTACGGTGTTGAACGCCGCGGAAATGCAATAAAATTTTGATTAATTTCTTCCTGCCCACCATTAATTAAGAAAATGTAAGTGGACAAACGACAGTCAACGATAATCAGGTGTTTTAACTAGCTAGCATATATTTTTTATAATGTTTAAAGTGTTATTCCACACTTAGGAAAGAAAAAATACTTATTTAGAAAACGTATAAAAATTTGAACGTAACGGGACTCGAACCCGCGCCTCCTGGAAACTGACCAGGGCTCTGACCGCTGGCTGGAATGTATGGCTTAGCTAACATATATTTTTCAAGATGCCATGTTGTAATCTTGTTTTTTCAATTTCCCTACATTAGCCAGTCAGAAGTTCACGGTGAGCGTCGTCGATATAATTGTATAGCTATGATTGGCCAATTTAGTTTTAAATGTCAACATAATGTTAAGGGTAACCTTTTTTATAAGCAGACATTATCAACATTTTTTTTCACATTTTTTTTTAAATGGGCTCACAGATGAAGAAATTTGCCTCTTGGCCTAGTTGTGTAATAAGTATGAATTCATCATTGGTTCCCACCGTGGGCTCTCTAACTCACTTATGACACAAACACACACATGCACACACACGTTTTTGATCTTTTTACAGTTTTTTTTCAGGTTTATAGAGGTTATTAGGCTAGTGATATAGCCTGTAGTTTATGATATTGCAACTGTGGAACTTAGCAGTAATTGTTTTTTTAAGAAATCGTAAACCATAAGTGAGTTCATATTCCGATTAGCACTTGGCTAATGTAAGCTGTGTCATTTTTAAGGTTGTTAGGTATTGTAGATTCGAACCCCACTACGAGATTGTTTAGGATTTGAACCTGTTTTCAATAATTTATAATTGTAAGTAATTTTCATATTTAAAAATAAAACAAAAATATATTATATTCTAATATAAATGTAAATATAACCATGTAAGTTTTATTGTTATGATGTTAATAATACGAGATAATTATGTCCAGCTTAAGAGAATCTATTAAATTCCACATGAATTGGAAAAAAATCAGCTTCTCACTGTATCTGCACAACTGCACACAGTACGGTAGGCAGAGGGAATCTAGTGATAAGACACTCGATGCCACACTTGTCGCCGAATTCTGGAGGCATTGCGTGCTGAGTGGGAGAACTCAATGTCGCGCTTTGCCTCGACACCAGAACGAAGAAATTAAAATATAAATGTAAAGAAATGTTTCACTTCTTCGAGTGGGGATCGAACCCACAATCAGTGAATTTTACAGTCACACTTTGTGCCCCAGCGACACGACTGACCTCTAGAAAAAACTATTTCCCTTTTTTCATATTAGTATTTTACTGATAAGACACTTTAAATTTATTAAGCAATACACTTTTTAAATGAAATTATTTAACTTTTTGATTAATCGCGTATATTTAGTATTATATATTTTTGGAAACCCGACGTAGTCACGGGTAGACTGCAAAGTATTCGAAACGTCGGATTTCCAAAAATGTATAATACTAAATATATACATACGAAATATCCGGCTAAATAGTCTTATTTAAAATTTGTAATAATCGTGAAAATCAAAGATCTTATACTAAGTAATATACTATTTAAAGCCCATTTCAAAAACATCATAATGTTAGTTGACGCAACTACACACTGCACTTCGCTAAAAGCGCGATGAAAAAGAAAAGATAGTTCAAATATAAAGCAATCTCGTAGTGGGGTTCGAATCCACAATAATAATTCATCATCAAGACACATGAAACAAAAAATAAGTAATTTGAAATCGGAAATTTAATATTCATTTCCTTTAAAAAAATACCACCTTCGCCTTTTTTTAGCCCAGTCGTGGTGCAGGCGCGGAAGCGTGTGACTGAAAAGCGACAGGTTGTGGTTCCATTCCCACTCGAGAAAAAGAAATATTTAATATTTTCATTTTCTTCGCTCTAGCTTCGAGGCAAAGCGAGGTGTTGAGTTTCGTAACTCAACTATAATAATATATACATATAAAAATAAATAAATAAATCAGCTTCACGCTGTATCCCACACACAGCATGGTAGGCAGAAGGAACCTAGTGTTAAGACACTCCGTTCCTCACTTACTGCCGAATTCTGGAGGCATTACATTGCTCGACACCAGAGCGAAGAAATGGAAATATAAATTTAAGTAAATATTTCATCTCCTCGAGTGGGGGTCGAACCCACAGCCAGTCACACTTTGTGCCCCTGGGCCACGGCTGGCCTCATATAAACATATATAATTAAAAAAAGACATACCCAATGTTTACAACTGCCGACTTCCATTACATATATATTTAAGTGCTACAATCACTTTGATTGTAATGCCTCTGTAAGCACATCAATAGACACACCTTCAAAATGCGCTTCAGATGTTTGTTCAAATATTTACTTTTTATAAAATTAGTACTCATAGCGTCAAGCGAGAACCCGTTCCTGATAGATGCCGAGAATGTAGAGCAAATAACAAACAGCGCGGAGTGTGTCTTGAGACTATCTGGTAAATACTTCGTGGAGAAGAAGGCTCTAAGTGGCAGCATCATCATTGTCAGCGTCAATTCTAAAGCGTCTGCAGCTGAAAACTTCCTATTGAAAACTATGCACGGCGGGAAAAATTATAGTATAATGGTTAAAAACGCTTTCAGGCAACACGCGAACGCATCTCATTTCCCTGAAAAGGCGAAAAATTATTTGATGATATTAAAAAAGAAATTCGAACTACTAAACCATTTGATTCAATTAAGCGGTCTCCCTTCTTGGAACCCTTTGGCTAAGGCCATTATTTATTATCGATTGAAAACGGGCGAGAAGGGCGAGGATGTCTCCAAAGCATTTATAAACGAGCTACGTCATTATAAATTATTAAAAAGCATAGCATTTATATACTCGCCTGTGACAGACGAAGTCACTTCCTACTCTTGGACACCGTACGACAGCAAAAATTGCGCGGGAAAATGTAAACACGTCTACGTATTAGATGTTTGCAAAAACAACAATATAAGACAATTAGAGGTTCAAAGGGATATGTTTCCATTAGACTTGAAAGGCTGCCCTTTAATAACTTATGCCATAATATCTGAACCGTACGTGATGCCGCCTGAAAGGAAAGTTGCGAACACAATGTGGAACGACGCTTATGAATTTCAAAAGGGCGGAGAGATAAATCTTGTGAAGATTATAAGTCAATTCACAAACATGAGCCTTATTATTCGTATGTCAGAGAAAGTAGAAAATTGGGGTGAGATCTACCCTAATGGGACCGCGGGTGGAGGCTACGGGTTGTTGATGAACGATTCCGTAGACCTCCTTATAGGTAACATAGAGGTTACTAGAAAAACTCGCAAGTTATTTCACCCAACTATAAGTTATACTCAAGACGAAATGACTTGGTGCGTGCCCAAAGCGAGGCAGGCGGTGACTTGGGATAATCTAATCATTATATTCCAATGGACGACGTGGCTCGCCACGTTCTCTAGCGTTCTGATAATGGGTTTGATATTCCACTATTTGCATTATCAAGAGAATAGAGACACAAAATGGCCGACGTATACTATATTGATGACATTATGCATGCTCCTAGGCTGGGCGGCCAAATTCGACGCGAAATCATCCCAGTTCCGCATACTAATGTTCGGATGGCTTTGTTTCGCTTTAAACATGGGTATTACGTACGAATCGTTCCTGAGAAGCTTCCTAATGCATCCGAGATTCGATAAGCAGATAAGCAGTCAATCCGAGCTCATCGACTCTGGCATTCCTTTGGGAGGGAGGCAGATTTACCGTGCCTATTTCGAGACTAATAACGCTAGCTCATTTTATTTGTACCGCAAATACAACTCCACCACGTTCGCTGAGGGCATAAGACGGGCGGCTTTGTCTAGAAATTTCGGTGTTGTTGCGTCGAGAAAGCAAGCCGAGTACATGGATCAGGAATTAGGGAAAGGTGCCGGCTTGATTTACTGCTTCCCGGAGAGCGATAACCTGTACAAGTATGGTGTAGTGCTGTTGTTTAGAAAATGGTTTCCAATGTTGGCGAGGTTCAATAATATTATACGAAGCGTTTCGGAGAATGGTCTGATCGATAAATGGAATGAGGAGTTGTTTATCCACAGGATCAGCTCCGATGGTACGGGAACTATATTGCCGTTGAGTATTCAACATTTGCTTGGAGCTTTCATGTTGATTGGCATCTTGTATGGTGTAAGCGTTGCTGTTTTTTTGTTTGAAATATTTCTGGGTTTTTTTAAGAATAAAAATCGTATACAAGATGTCAGTGTTAGCACACCGTCATTTTAGAGGTATTTTTTAAGAAAACCTTTAATTTAAAATAAGTTTATAGTAAAAATATGTTTATATAATATTGTTAGATATAAAAGTACTAGTAGATATTCATTGTTTTAGAATTTGTCTAAGTGAAATTGGATGTCTACATTATGTAACAAAAAAAAATAATAAAAAATGCAAATTATTTTATTATTTTTCACCATCTTCTATATCTTTTTAATAAGTGGAACTGTAAATTTATAAAATACTATTCTTTTTACCAGTGGCTTATACCGAGTAGTTAAATAAAAAATAATTAAGAATTATAGATGACAAACTACCACTTTTAAAGTGTCCGTCTGTCCGCACATATAGTGGGTTACTTTAAAACGATTAACGCGAGCTTTATACAAGTTAGATTAGACCTACACAAGCGTCGGTTTATATATATATTGAGTAATCTATACAACTTTTTTCCTTATCTTCACGCATATTGCAGGGTAGGCAGAGGGAACCTAGTATTAAGAAACTCCGCTCCCCACTTTCCGCCCAATTCTGGAGGCATTGCGTGTTGAGGAGCGGAACTCAACACCGCATTTTGCCTCGACACCAAAGCGAAGAAATGAAAATATTAAATCTTATTTCATTGCCTCGGGTAGGAATCGAAAACACAACCAGTCGCATTTACAATCAAACGCTGCACCGATGGCCTCAAATATTCGATTATTGTATACAATCTAGATATTCCAAAGCCCAAGTTATTAGCGCCAGCAGAATCATCGAGAAATGTAACAATGTAGCGATTCCATCGATATTAATTATCTCATATGAAATTGCTTTCAGTGAAAACATCCAAGCATTACGACGTATGCTTTTTCAACTCCGTCGTTTATTATGGAAGAGATTCAAAGGGAAATGTGAGCGTGGGGTTCAATTGAATTTCAATTTAATTATTAATTTTATTGATATATGTATATATATAGTTATTGATATATTATTTTGATATAAGATAAATATTTCGCCTGTCCATATTAACATTGTCGGATGTGAACATCGGCCACTTTAAAGAAGACCCCGGTCGTTGTTAGTGAAAAGCTACACCCTTAATATTAAAGCTTTGTAGATTTTCATATTAAAGCTCTATAGATTATTATTAAACAGGGCTGTATATACATAAAAATATTAAAATTTTAAACTTCGAGGAGCTCTCTTACGAGAGTTCCTCGAAGTTTAAATTTTTTTTGTTGCATTTGAATATTAACCATTTTATAGAAAATGGTTAATATTCAAATGCAACAATGTTTATAGGGACCGGCGATTTATAGTAAAAAAATAGTACCAAGTATATAAGTATATAAGGGGCCAGTCGTGGCGCAGGAGCACAGAGTGTGCCAGTAAAATCGACGGTTGTGGGTTCGATCCCCACTCGAGGAGATAAAATATTTACTTACATTTATATTTTCATTTCTTCGCTCTGGTGTCGAGGCAAAGCGCGGCGTTGAATTTTGCCACTCAACACGCAATGCCTCCAGAACTCGGCGGAAAGTGGGGAAGGGAGTATCTTAACACTAGGTTCCTTCTGCCTACCATGCTGTGTGCAGGATACAGCGTGAAGC
Organism: Heliconius erato x Heliconius himera; assembly: GCA_013421005.1. Taxonomy (NCBI): domain Eukaryota; kingdom Metazoa; phylum Arthropoda; class Insecta; order Lepidoptera; family Nymphalidae; genus Heliconius; species Heliconius erato x Heliconius himera. Next base: position 3,676 of record JAATLQ010023421.1, on the reverse strand, counting down.
TGAAGTATATAAGGTAGTCCTTGAGTAACACCATTCAATATCTTAATCTTTCTAATATTTTCTGTCTTGATAATATTTTCTTCCTGTTTATCTGATATGTGGATGGATGGATGTGGTAAAATATGAGGATGAGAGTGAGCATCACTGGAATCCTGGCGTTGAGACACCCTGTATTCATTAAGACAATTCTGTTTCCCACTTTACTCCGCTATATACAGGATGCGGTGAACTCTAAAAAGCGTTTAAAAAATTCAGAATTCGACGTGATAGACTTTTAACTCGCCGCGGATTAGAATTTTCGCAAATTCAGTTTTTTTTAAAACTTCCAAATATTTATTTCTAAAAATAAAATAGAAATCCACAATCTACTTCCAATCAAACACAAATATAATTTCCCATAATGGCCTCGTAAAACTTAATTTAATAATATATACGATCTAACAACAATTATTTTGAACATAATTATCCGCACATTACTACGGATTTAGTACGCGGATTGCGACGTTGATCAAATGATCTATAGATCCTACCGCATTCCATATAAGGAATGTATTTCTGTGGCAAGTAGCTCTGCGGTTACAGAATACACGATTGTAATTATATAGATGGGTATTAGGTGTTTAGCTTCTGCTAATTGTGCTTTACGGCTTCGCATTTAATTAAAGCATTTGTGTTATACTGGGATTAAAGTTCAATTCTATTGATGTGTAACATCCTTATTTGTGATATGGATGTCGTTTGTATGTTTATAGGTTGTTTGTGTGTAATTTGCTGAAAGTACTTGGATGAAATTTGATAATGAGATGCCAAAAAAATTCAACTAAGATTAGATAATATACGTTTTCGTCGTTTTTCGAGGTTGTCGTAGCGCTGTGGCCCAGAATGTATTATTTTTGTTTACTCACTGTTGTAACAAGACAAAGTGCGACGTTGAATTGTGCTACTCAATATGCAATGTCTCAAAAATAGAGCAGAAAGTAGGGTAGGTCTGGGTCTACACGAAGTCTTGCTCTACTTGCCCTGCCATATGCAGGGTAGCTTCACGAGGTAAAAAGAAGAAAAAAAATAAACATTTATTGAACTCTACGAAACTGTAAGCAATTAAAAGTTTAATAAGTTTACTATAAGCACAGTATACATTCCTTAGTTCAATTTATACCGTTTGCTTAAACGAAATAAAACGCATAGAGTAGATACTATTCAAGACATTTTTCTAATAGTTCACGTGACAGTTTCTTGTTTTACTTTTGTGGTGTTTTTCTATCAAGATCAATGACATTATACTTATATACTGAGATCCCAGGGCCCCCAGACCTACGAAATTTTAGCCAAGCTGAAATTTTAAGGATTTATAGTCTAATATATAGTTAAGATGAGATGTGTACTTACTAACTTGAAAGTTGGGCGCTTTCAGAGGTAACTTATCAGACTGATAACCCTCAAAACTTCAGCTTCGCTAAAATATAGATTTGGGGGCCCTGGAATCTTAGACTATTATAATATAATAGATTTGTTTAGTCGTCTGCAGAAAGGAACGTACAATCGGACGTATGTAAAACTAGAACAGATGGTAAGATCAATTCCCACTTGAGAAAATGAAATGTTTAGTATTTTAATTTCCTCGCTCTGGTAACGAGAAAAAGCACGGAGTTGTGTTCCGCCATTACACACAATGCCTCCACAATTCGTCGAAAAGTAGAGACCAGAAGTGTCTTAATGGGAACGGAGTATCTTATCACTAGGTGCCCAGATTTCCTCTAGATAAAAATATATAACTACGAAAGCAGTATATATAACTACGAAAACCTCAAGCAATCTACACACGTCCTATGAACTCACCAATTAATTTCTCATAGTGACGTTGAAGAAGTTTAAGTCGTCAACGTCGTTGTATCTATTCTCTACTATAACTAATGGCTGTACGTCTGTCCCGTCAGTTTCAAGCGTTCGCTTGAGATAAATGGTTCTAACAGAGGCGGGTTGCTCCGTGGCACGGTGGTTACTGGGTTTCGGTTGCTGGAATATTTGTTGGTTGAATAATTAATTTAGTTTTGAGAATGATGAAAATTGTATTTATTTGTGGAATTCGTTAGGTTGGCTGGTAGTGATGTGCTTAGGTTAACTAAGTATGAATGAAGCTTTAGCTTTTAGTAAGACGATAGTGATGTGGCTATGTTGAGTGGTTTTCATTTAAAGATTTTTTGAAAATTTAATGGAATGTGATAAAGGGTATTAGATTTAGTTTTGTTTTATGAAAAGAAAATATTTTAGAAACGTATAATATGAAATTGTTATATACATTTCTAAAGCGGAATTTATGATACGTGAAACTTTTTCTTATTTTCTTTTTAAAATGAATTTATATTGATGTAAAATTGCAAGAGTTCAAAGGCAAAATGAAAAGAAAAGAAAAATATCAAAGTATTCAATGTTTTACTGTAAATAAGAAAACATATTTTCTCATCATCTTATTAAGTAATATGTTACACGTATCTTTAATTTATCTTGATAAAAAAAAAGTGTAGCCCTATCTTACTCTTCGTTTTTGAAGTTCTGTACCTTTTAAAGATAAAAAGAGCCCTTATAAGATCGCTTTGCTGTCCGTCAGTCTGTCTGTGTGTCTGTCTGTCAAGATTTACTTGTCAAGAGTCTTTATCTCAGGAATGCTTGCAGATATTGAGTTGAAATTCAAACCATATTCTCAGATCTATGTTCCCACGATTTACTGAATAAATCGTATTTCTATATTTACTTAAAAAAAGATATGGTCGCTTAAATCGCAAAAAACGCGTATTTCGACAGTATAAAGGGAATCAAAATTAATAGGGTACTTCCGGTTAACTAAGAAAATTTTAAATTTGGTAGCTAGCATCTATAGGTAGTACTAGTTCATGGTAAAATTTGAAAACTATACATTTGTGGTTAAATACTAAAAAATAATAGCAAAAGGGGGCAAAATTTGCTATCAAAGCCGCTAGTGATGTATGTCAGATGAAAGGGCTTTGGCTAGGCTAAGCTTGAATATCTGAAAAAGCTCGAGACCTCTTTTTCGTAAGGAACCCTCGGTGAGCAAGGAAGTTTAAAATTTTGGATTATGGCGTTATGGCACAGTGGAACTGCATTTGACTGTATACGAAACAGTTTGGAGTTCGATTGCCACTCAGGAAAATGATTTTTGTGTGTGATTTCTCCGATATAGTATGGCACAGTGATCTGCCTACACCGCTAAAAATTGGGTACGGCGTCAAGCTGGAAAATGTCATACTGGATTTAAGCCAAAAAAAAAACAAAAAAAAAATCATATCATAATCTTAATTACACTAACTAACTAGAACTAACCCAGTCATAAACTTGCCATATATACCTTTGTGTGAGGTCTAACTATTAGACAATTCTACTGGAATCATCAACAATAGTAGACGTATGAACGATCCTACTATAGTTTTTATGTGGTCAAAGTTATTAGCTACTAGATGAGATAAATAATAAGTCCACCATATATACTATTAAAGTTTATTACACGACACAGAAGAAAGCACAATACAATAAACAACGAAAGAATAGTTTAAAGAAAGAATTATAGCGAGCACAAGAGTTTATATATACAGTAAGGCGAAATAGAAAGGTTTATATAAGCAAACGAATAAAATAACTAGAAAAGCGTAATTAGCGAGAA